>JALPQI010007849.1:0-56406 GCA_025490895.1 Thaumatotibia leucotreta | reverse complement strand
TATTTGCGTCTAGTAATGAACGTCTTAAGCCGGTGAGCTGATGATGGAAGGTACAACTCCTTAGCGATTAGGAGTTGGGCAATAATTCTTTAAATATAACATGTTTCATGTTTTTTGGAAGCTATTCAAGTATTTGCCTCTAGGTGGTCATAGGCTCATGTTGGTGAGCTGATGATGGAAGGTACAACTCCTTAGCGATTAGGAGTTGGGCAATAATTCTTTAAATATAACATGTTTCATGTTGCTATTCGAGTATTTGGCTTTAGGTGGTCATATTCTCATGTTGGTGAGCTGATGATGGAAAGTACAACTCCTTGACGATTAGGAGTTGGAGGATAATTCTTTAAATATAATATATTACAAGTATTTTGGAAGCAATTCAAGTATTTGCCTTTAGGTGGTCATAGGCTCATGTTGGTGAGATAATGGAAGTTACAACTCCTTAACGATTAGGAGTTGGAAGATAATTCTCACTAAGCGGAATACTAACTCAAGTCATTAAAAGCCCCCCGCCTACGGGGTCGGGCTTCTAACACTCTCGTTGGTAATACTGTACTTACTCCCTAGATGCACAATGTAGTATTACTGAACCTATTTTATATTTATACTATACTAAAAAGCTAAAAATAAATATTTTAAAAATAAAAATTAAACGGCCTTCAAAAATACGCTGGAACTAAAAAGTGCAAAATAATTTTCGTTCCTACCACTTAGGATTTCCTACCCAAACCTTTAAACCTTTTACCCTATTTATTGAATTAAAATATGATTCCTAGGTACCCCACTGATCTCATTGAAGTCGGTGCCAAGACACAGAACAACAACAACTAAATAATATTACTTATACACTTCATAATATTAATAATATTTTCATTTCATTTATAATATTTTGAAGGGTATTTCCTAATCCAAAAATAATAACTAACCCTAAAATACGAGTGTGATGTAACCTGTGGACGTATTTGTCTTGGCACCGACTTCACAGAGATCAGTGGGGTACCTAGGAATCATATTTTATTTCAATGAATAGGGTAAAAGGCTTAAAGGTTTGGGTAGGAAATCCTAAGAGGTAGGAACGAAAATTATTTTGCACTTTTTAGTTCCAGCGTATTTTTGAAGGCGGTTTAATTTTTATTTTTAAAATATTTTATTATAAATTTATTTTGTACAAACATTGTGATACATACCGGTTTATAGTTGCTTAACGACATTGGTACATAGGTTCTTCGTCATTATCCGAACGACAATCATCATGCGCCGCAGCGCCCGCAGCATCCCCACTGTTATCGTCCTGCGAATCCGCTGATGCCTGATATTCGTGTACCGTAAACTGGGGTTACATTGATCAATTTTAAAGTTTAAACTTCTCTATCTTTTACAAATACATGATAAAAAAATAATAAAAAAACTGAAACATCAACTTTTTATATTCATTCTCTACAAAAAATTTTGAAAACCTGACTTGAGAATGTATGGAGAAAAAAAAATTAAAGCTTGTGATCAAACTTAAACTGACATTGGGGTTACTTTGATACCCTATGTTGTTTTAACGGTAATCGATAGTAACCCCTTACAGAAGTATTTTCTCTCAAGGAAAGACACAAATCGGTCCACAGGTTCAAAAGTTACAACGGTTTATGTTGTTTTGGGGTTACTTTGATCAAAAATAAAAATTACCATCTTCGAAAAATCAACTTTGTTTGAGGTTGCCTCAACATTAGTAACAAAAACAGATCTAAAGTTCTTATGAAATAATCAGCCTCAATGAGTAGCTTATTATAATCACACAATAATCAAATATGTGGATGTATTTGCTTAGAATTTAACAAGAAACAAAAATATATCTATCTTCTTAAAAAATAATCAGACTTGGTTTCATACGAGTATACATATGTACCTATTACAATTAATCAAACAGCCTCGGTATCTGATTAGTCAGAAAATCACATTTCTAAAATATTGACGTCATATGGGAATTCTACATAATCATCAATAGTTGCAGGTTTAGGCAAAAATGATATGATATCACACCTCTCTATTTCCGAGATATCGTTCTTAATCACTTTGAATTTTTTCTTGCTATTGTCTGTTGATTTGTATCCCTCAACCAGCAAAGGATCAGTTTTTACGATTTGGCAAACATATTTGTACATTTTTTTTCCACGAGCTGTGAAAAACTTTGCAACGATGAAACGTTCTTCAGTACATTCTAGTTCCTCGTCTTCACCTTCGGGTTAATCTGCATCTGAAATTTCATGCTCTGCTTGGTCTTGGTTCCGAATTATTATAGAATCCGTACAAGGGGTATTGCCAGGACCACTATTTTGAGTCAATTGTAGATCTTCGCTTGTCCTAGGTCCTGGCTGTGGTGAATCTACATCTAATCCATCAGCTTGGTCTTCAACCGTTGCAACACTCCTTCCAGGTACAACTTCCAAACGTTTTCTTTTTCGGGCTGGCGTGTTAGAATCAGTTCCATACCTTGATTCTTTAAGGTAGCTAGTCAAGTACTTTCCACGTCTTGTACGGTTAATTCTTCACTAGGTAAACGTTTCAATACCTTTTGGATGTCAAAAGGGTATATCCCAGTTGCACAAAATCCGCTCATCATATTTCTCTTAACTCCCGAATTAATATCTTTAAAGTGTGAATTTGGTTTTGGAACAGACTCATCCATTTTATCAATCGCCTTTTTTAAAAGATAGGGAAATGTGTCCTTGGGAACTGAAGCTGCCTTGGAATGCTGCATCTTCCACTTCATCAACGTTTGTCGCCATGCCGTTTTCATAGGACGAAAAAATGCAACGTCTAGCGGCTGCGTCAAATACGTCGAATTTGGTACTAGGCAGACAAAATTGATGTCGTTCTCAGAGCATTGTCGCAACACGTCATTGTCTAAATGAGAAGGAAGATTGTCGCCTATAAGCACCTTTCGGCCAGTCAGTCTTTTTGCGTGAGGAAGAAAACAAGTATCGAACCAATCCCGGAAAGTCGCAGCATCTATCCATCCACTTGCTGTTCTGTTGAATCGGGAACCTTGTGAGCAACATGGCTGACTACAACAAGGTGAACCGCGGGGGGCTTGCTCCTTCCAGGTATCATACAGATGGACACTCTTATAAATAATGTATGGCGGTAAAAGTACGCCATCTGCTGATCCACAAACCATCACTGTTGTGGCACTTTTGGAGAAATTGATTGCCTTTTCAGGGTACTTCACACCCCTGTGATATAATCCAATCTTTTTCCCCGGGTCGTCACTCATATTTGTCTCATCATAGTTAAAAATATTCGAAGGCGGGACATCTTTTATAACACTTTCCAAAATTTTAAAATATTCCTTGATAGTTTCTGGAGATACCGCTGATCTTGCTCTCTTAATGTTGGCAGCAACTCGTTGCGAATAGTCAGACTTGTGTCGTTTGATCAAGGAATAGGCCCAGTCGATACCAGGGAGATTATTTGCAAATTTGGTGACAATTTTTCCTTGGCGGTCTAATAACGCCTTTGCAAACATACGTAAATCTATTGTATTGAGCGGAAATCCCCATTCGGCACATTTTGATGCAGATTTTAAAATTAGTTTTTCTTCAGATTCTGAAAAAACGGTTTGAGCTCCAGGCTTTTTGATGTTTTTTCCATGATACTTGTTATAAATTGTGCCGTATGGAATGCCGTACCTTTCTGAGGCTCCACGTAATGTCAAGCGACCGTCAACTACTGCAGCAACTGCTCGTTCTAGGACTCTATCAGAGTAGTTTTTGTAGTCACGTGACCCCAACCGCTTTTCGTAGTTTCTAGGAATCTTTCTAGAAAAGAAAAAAAACATAATTTAGCAATAATATTCCTTTGTATTAACAAAAATCACGCAAAACACGGTGAAAGCAAAAATATGCTCGCTCACGGGGTTTCTTTGATCAGTGATCAATGTTACCCCACGCAGGTGATCAAAGACACCCCACCAAGTAAATAATTAGTAATTAAATACCTAGTTTAAATTTATGACACAAAATTATCTACAATGGTATATCTAAACACACTTCTGGCAAGCTAATATTCATTATAAACCATTTACTTGAATACTGACTACGTTAGTTTAGAAGTTATTTGAACATGAAAAATAGCAAAAAACTATACTTACATTTTGACACGTGATCCGCACTGAACACGACGACACTTGTTCTCTGCGGCAGAGCGACTAATGGCAGCAACTATCGGTCTTACCAACCTTAAAAAAAATATTTGTAAAGATGCGTTCGGAAATGAAGATTTTTGCGTTTAAAAATAATATGAAGTTTTTATCAATGTAACCCCAAGAATCAAAGTAACCCCAGTTTACGGTATGCAATAGTTGTTGACGCCACGGTAGCCCGCGCGTCCTCCGCGCCCGCGCCCGCTTCTCCAGAACGGCCGGTTACCGCGTACTCCGGTACTGCTAAAGGTCACGCCCTCGCCGCGTGATTGTGAATGACTACCCGCCATTCCTGTCGTTTCGAGTCTTACGCTTTTCTCAGGGCACATCCTCCTTAGGTGACCTAAGTTCTTGCAACAACTGCATTCAAAGTTTTTATACCTGCAGCTTTCCGTTTTATGTCCCATCTCACCGCACGCTATACATTTATGGTTCAATTCTAATTTATGCACTGTCGTGACAGCGTTCGTGCCTCGATCGACTGCTACCGCGTTTTTTTCAGCCGCCTCGAGCGTTGTGGCCAAATTAACCGCTCTGGAATATCCGATGCCGTCCTCTGCAAATAATCTCTGCCGAGTGGACTCGCTAACGATGCCACAAATCAGTTGGTCGCGGAGGTTATCTTCCAAGGTCGTACCAAAATCACATGTCTTCGCTAGTTTTTTCAGCTCTGCTACATACTCTGCTTCACTTTCTCCTTCTGCCTGGCGCCGCTGTCGAAACTTGTAGCGCTCGGCCAAGATGGAGGGTTTCGGCTGTAGATGATTTTTTAGCAATGTCACCGCGCTAATGAAGGTCAACGACGCCGGTTGGTCTGGACTTGCTAATGTAGACAATAATTAGTACGCATCTTGTCCCATCACGGCTCTTAATGTAGGTAACTTCACTTCATCCTTTATATCATTTGCAAGGAAATACATTTCTAACCTTTCACAGTACATAGTCCAATTTCCCGCTTTCACGTCAAACTCGGGTATTTTGCAGACACCCATTATGATTGCAGTAACTTTTAATCAATATATTACTCCGACACTCGAAAATGATGAATTTAACACGTATTAAATGGAAAATTTAAAAAAAACCATGCCTCGTTCGTCAGTGACAAATAATAGGCGTGCGGTTGTTATAGCGTTTATTCCAAGACTAAATCTACCCTCCAATATAGACATATACACTGATTCCGAGATTTTCAAGCTTCATTAGGAGTATTGGAATAGAGACAGCGTCGAACGCCTTAGCATGATCAAGAAAGACACCCACTCAAGCTTTATTCTCATCTAAGTATTTGGATATTTTTGAAGTCATTAATTCAACTGCTTGTTCTGTTGATAGAAACGTCATGTTATGTGGTCCTGTTCGTATGATACCCTAAGTAGTTTTTAGTATTGTTTAAAATACACCGTATACAGAATCTTGATGTTTACTATAGATAAATTGTTTATAATATGTTGTACTATGCATGTATCAAATATAAAAAAAAATGATCATTAATAAGACATTTAAAAAAAATCCTGTTGTTCCAAAATACATCGTCATTTTCGTGGTCACACATATTTATATATTTTTTTAACAATTAATGAAGGCATACCCCCTGTGTATCATGATTTTAACCATAATGTACTTCAAAACAAAACTTGTGCCTCATTGAAGGATAATTTCAACAGCAATATACCTATTGTTATTTATTAATAATTAAGGTTTACGTGAGATTTGTGTTCAAGATCGAGCGTTAATTTCATTACCGTTTTAATTTGGTAAGTATTACGTAAATAAATACATTGCTACACTGATGTTTTGTCATTTACGGATAAATTATATAAAATAGATTTAATTTTGTTCAATAGTTTTTCTTACCCACTTAAAAGACTCGCAACCAGTGTAAACAGGCAAACTGCTCTACTAAGGTATGGAATAGTATTGTGGGGAAATTGTTGCGAAGTGGAAGACCTTTTCATTGGCCAAAAAATGCGTAAGAGCCATTTGCAAAAAGGCTCCACGAACCTCTTGCAGAGATCTTTTCTCTGATTTGAAACTTCTTACATTACCATCTCTATATATTTGAAACTTGCCAAGTTTGTAAAGTCTCATCCAACTATGTTTGAAAAATTAGAAGATGTGTGTAGTTTTAACACAAGGTATCCTTCAAGACTTGTGAAACCCAAAACAAACACAAAACTTTGTAGCAGAAATAGTTACTTATTGCATGGCGGTCAAAGTATACAATCTGATCCCGGATGATATTAAATCCTTACCGTAGAAAGCCTGCATATCTAGGTTGCATGGTTGGCTGCTAGAAAAGAGGTTTTATTCTCTCAATGAGTATCTGTCACACAGGATTTTCTAGAGAACCATATCCAGTCGTAGTTAAATGTGGATTGCCTGACATGATTATTATGATTTTATTTTTATTATGTTTTCCTAATTTATTTTATTCTTATTATATTTTCCTTACAAACTTATTTCGACGAATATATTAGATGAAATGTAATTTTGTTGTGATTTTAAATAGAAGACATAATGTGTACCATGTTCATAATTTTGTATAGCATGTTTTTTCTATTGATAACCTATTGTAATTAAATATTGTAAAATAGTTGTATAAGTTTAAAATTGCATGCCCTTTGCGGTTAAACATGTAAAGCTACTATAATTGTATCCTATCTGTTACATACCGTGTTTATTGCAATAAATTACTTCTATTTCTATAACGTCAACGACATTTACTCCAAATCTGTGAAAATAAGTATATACAGGGTGTAATCGATAAGTGTTTACAGGCCATTATTCCGTAAATATGAGAGACATCCGAAAACTTTTAACTGATATCGAAAGTACGTTATCCAATGAGTAAAATTACATTAATAACTTTTTCTAAATAGATGAAGTAATATTAGAAATACTAAATTAAAACGCTCCCATACATTTAGAATGACGGCTTACAGCCTTAAAGAATTTCGGGTGCTGTAAGAGATAAAACTGTTTGTACTTTCTTTTGATTCTTTATTTGTACGAATACATTGTAATAAAATAATAATACTACCGTTTATGAAATAATTAATCTAACATTTATTTTTAAATGAAATGTTTGTTATCTTTGAATGAACGGTTACCTACTAAATGTATGGAAGGGTTTGAAGTTAATATTTGGGATATTTCTGATTTTATTGCAAAAAAGTTATTGGTGTAATTTTACTCGTTCTGTAACGTACTTTCGATATCAGTTAAAAAAAATCTGATATCTCTCATATTTACGGAATTATGGCCTGTAAACACTTATCGATTACACCCTGTATGTATACGTATATATATATATATATATATATATATATATATACTTATTTTATATGTATATATATATTTTATACCACGTCGGTGGCAAACAAGCATACGGCCCGCCTGATGGAAAGCAGTTACCGTAGCCTATGGGCGCCTGCAACCCCAGGGGTGTCACATGCGCGTTGCCGACCCAATAAAAACTTGTACACTCCTCTTTTGAAGAACCCTATACTGTAGTCCAACGGGAAAACCTCGGCAGGGAGCTCATTCCACAGTCGGACCGTCCGTGGGAGGAAGTTCCTCTGAAACCGCACGTCATATAATATGACACCTACGTGAAGTTTTAGGTTATCATTTCAATGAATAGTTATTTCGACTTATCGGGTTTCACGGGACAACTCTCGATAGTTATAATTTATACAAATTAGTACATAGTAGTGTGTGTGACTACTAAACAAAGGACACATAAAATAGTAGATTGTACAGCAAGGGCATAAAGTGACCCATTTTTAAACGAGGCAATTTTTAGTCAGAGCGAGGCGAAGACCAAAATAGTAGACGAGTATAAAATAGTACATTACGACACAACTGCGAAAAGCATGAAATTCGAAAAGAGTGGCGATGTTTTAAAACACGACCGATAGGGAGTGTTTTAAATCGACACGAGTTACAAATTTCATTCTTGCACGTGTCTCGAACGACGTTTTTTTAGTACAAATGGCCCTCCGAAGTTTTGAACCTGACGTAAAATAACACACTTCTCGCACTAGAGCTTAAAAAGTACACCATTTGTACTAAAAATGGACATTTATGCCCATGTTGTACGCTTTGCTTTTAACTTCGTTTGCGAGGAAAGTAAAACACATTTTCACTACAATTTACACAACGGAGTTGTCATAAAGCAAAAGAAGAAAAATATATAAACAATACCCGCCAACTCATTTTTTATTTTATTTTTTTCAGAGATCAGATTTTCAGATGCTCGGTTTTCTGCCAAGTCAAACATTTCGGAGCATTTTTGAACGATAATCGATATATATTTAATGTGATTTACTAAATTTAATTACAGAAAATACATAATTCTAATATTGTACTTAATATAAATAAAATAATGTAACAAGTTTTGTCAGCTATACTATTTTATTGCTCAATAAAATTGTGAAATTTTATGTCGTCGACGCACGACATAAATGTGCACTTTTTGAGCATAAGAAGTGAACAAATATTTCCTTTGGCTTTACCAGACTTTTTTTGCTAAGCCGCATAGTAACCACAAACTCTGTTAATAGTATAAAATAGTCATATCATCAATTGCTTTGGTTTCAATGAAATGTTATTATTTAAAATTATTCTTTACATAATGATTTCCAAAACGGGTAAATCCATGGTAACTTGCGTTACATTTAGAACGCTAAGTTGTCAAACAAATGTTATTTGTGGCTTGATTAACACTTAAATATCCTTTTTTGCTGGCGGAATAGGTAGTACAGTTTAATTTCATTAACCTAAGGTGGAAATTACTTGGAACATAACCAGTACCTGGCCTCAGTAAACCAAAATGATGCGGTAACTTTTGTTACACGAAATGGACATGGGTTTTTGAGGCATCATTTAAATACGATATGTTTAGTTCGTTATTGATATACGAATTGTCTTCTACCTCAAATAGTGTAAGTAAAGAGTTAAGGTATATTAATGTAGCAAAAGGGAATCCTAATATTTTTCCATTACGGAAATAAAAATTCAAAACATTGATATCTTGCGTTTCCATAAAATGGTAACTTTTGTTACCTCCAAAAGAAACGTACTTTTTTTATAGTCAGTGATCGAAATAAGAAGTTTAAGTAACTAACTAAAGTAAAAAAAATAAAATATTTTAAAATAAAAATAAAACCGCCTTCAAAAATTCGCTTGAGCTAAAAAGTAAAAAATAATTTTAGTTCCTACTTCTTAGGATTTCCTACCCAAACCTTTAAACCTTTTACCCTATTCATTGAAATAAAATATTATGGCTAGGTATCCTACAGATTTCTTAGAAGTCGGTGCCAAGCCAAATACGTTTATAGGTATATATTAGATAGAGCTTTGTACCTTACTGTCACTTCGATTATGTTTTTATCAACAGAATGATCTAAGTACCTCAGTCATTTTGATGAAAGCATAACCAGAGTGACAGTAAGTTACAAAGCTCTATCAAATACAGTTATATACTCCCGAAGTGAACATATTTGGCTTGGCACCGACTTCTAAGAAATCTGTAGGATACCTAGCCATAATATTTTATTTCAATGAATAGGGTAAAAGGTTTAAAGGTTTGGGTAGGAAATCCTAAGAAGTAGGAACTAAAATTATTTTTTACTTTTTAGCTCAAGCGAATTTTTGAAGGCGGTTTTATTTTTATTTTAAAATATTTTATTTTTTGCTTTTTAGTAGTGTAAAATCGTTATTTAGTATGCTCTAAATACTTATAATTAGAATGTACTGCACTGTAATAAGCCAGAAAACCTGAACGGGATAACTTAAATATTCAAAGAATTATCCCATCATCAAGGAGATATACATTGTATCATCAGCAGGTATGAATAACTTCAAAGATTATAGGTAATAGCCTTGGCATGCCTATATTATTTAAAGAATCACTAACCGCTAACCAACATGTCATAACTACTAAGCAAACACTTGAATAGATCTCGAAAATGTATGACAGTTGTTATATTCAAAGAATTATCCTCCAACTCCTAATCGTTAAGGAGTTATACCTTTCGTCATCAGCTCACCAACATGAGACTAGGACCACCTAAAGGCAAATACTCGAATGGCTTCCAAAATACATGAACTATGTTATATTTAAAGAATTACACCCCAACTCCTAATCTCTAAAGAGTTGTACCTTCCATCATCAGCTCACCGACATGAAAGGATGACCACCTAAAGGCAAATACTCAAATAGCTTCCAAAATACACGACATATGTTATACTTAAAGAATTATCCCCCAACTCCTAATTACTAAGGAGTTGTACCTTCCATCATCAGATCACCAACTTAAAACTTTCATGACTAGACGCAAATACTTGATTGGTCTTCGAAAATAAATGAAAAATGTCATGTGTGCCTACAACATTTGAAGAGTTCCCTCGATTTCTCCAGGATCCCATCATCAGATCTGAATTCGGTGACAATGGGACCAACTAGAAGGTATACCCTTTCCTACAAAAAAATAATTTTTCAAATCGGTCCACGCGTCTTCGTGTAATCGGGGAACATACATAAAAAAAAAAAAAAGATTTCGACGAATTGTAAACCTCCTCCTTTTTGAAGTCGGTTAAAAATATACAGGATTCGTTGATTTTTTGGGATAAAAATTAAGGTTTTATTAATTCTGGCAAAAAAGATATTCTGTTTTTATTTTATTTTTTGATGTTTTGAATATTATGTTTTTAAAGGATTCTTAAAAAAATCTAACCTACTTTTTTAACCGACTTCAAAAAAAGGAGGAGGTTGTATGTATGTTACCTGATATCTCCGAGAACAGTGAACCGATTCTAAAATTTCTTTTTGTGATCGAACATGTATTACCCCGAGATGGTCCCATTGGCACCAAGTTGGGGTCTGATGATGGGATCCTGGAGAAATCGAGGGATCTCTTCCAATGTTATAGGTACATGTATGGCGCTTTTGGTAATTTTCATTCATTTACAAGAATTTGCATTCAGAAAGTAGGATTTGAGGAAACCAATGATGGAAAATGTTCATTCATTTACAAGAATTTGCATTCAGAAAGTAGGATTTGAGGAAACCAATGATGGAAACAAATCGGGAATCTTGGAGAAACCGGTTGAAGTCGGTTTTTTTATATTTTTAATTTGGTGATTATGTACTTTAAGAAATCCCCTTAACATATTGTGACAGTTGATTAGTTCGGTTTTTGCATGTGTCTCAAAAGAGACATTTTTAAAAGTTAATAAAAATTGGCATATTGTGTTATAGTTAGTTTATTAAAAAAAATCGGATTATGTAACGTATTTAGCCGTAGAATATTACCCCATAAATAGATTCTTAAAATTCTGACATAAAAAAATTCACTTTTTTCGCTCTCTGCCGTGGATTTACCCTGATTATGTTTTGAAATGCTGATTACTTGACATTTGTAGAATTTGACTTTTGATGTTGCTGTGACATGTTTCTAACTGGGCATTTCTCCGGGCGTTTCAACCGCGGTGACTTCGGTTGCAGCCTAATCACACGAATCACGTGAGAGATGCAAGAACTTTTGTATATATTGGAAGACATACTTGACAACTACCAATGAATCCAAAAAAAATTAGCTACCCACAGAAATCGGTTAATAATGTTCCCACCGAAGTCACGTCGGTTGAAATGCTCGGAGAAATGCCCAACTATGGTGCGTCAGTAGTAGTAGCCGTACCACAGAATAAGTTTCGAATAAAGTGAAACTTATAAATATCTGCTATTAGGGGAAAGAGGTGGGATGCACTGTTGCTAATTAGCAGAAAATGACTTATTGGATGCATAATAATGAACCAATCTCCGAAGCTAGATTAAGGATCATCATCTGTTTGTAATTGTTCTATGGTGTTGATAAAGCGGAGAACGGCAATGTATATTTTAGATAAAAATATCCTTGTGCCACAAAAGCGACTGTTCAAATATAGGTAGTGTCACTTCTGGATATCAGCTGTAAATTATGTACATTACGCAGTAAAGCTGTCGACTCTAGCCTGCGTAATGCGCACATTTAGTTATTCTACATATAATCTTGAAAAATAATAATTTCATAATTTAAGGGATTACTGTGCATACCTACGTTTAAAGGAATGCTGCTGCCTTTTGGCGGGTCTGGCTGTTGCACGACATAACGCACCATTCACATCTCAACGATTGTACTGAAATCAAATTAAGGATACAATTTTAATGAATTATGAAATCGTGAAAATGAAGTAACCAAAAAGTAGTTGGATAAGTACTATTTTCTACTGTAAGATCTCCTAAAATAATATTAGATATTTAAATAGTGAGTTGTTATGCTATGTTATAGTTGCAAAGCCCCCGGAACGAAGTAATCCACAAAATTAGTTCGAGGCATAGTGCTCAGAAGCGCTTTTAACGATATTATGCAGTGGTGCCGTGTACAGTTTAAAGCTATTTTCGAACAAAAATAATGAATATAATGCCAAAGTACCATGCAGCATAGCTTGTTCGAAGCAATGAAGTGAAGATTTCTTTCAAGATAAGACATCCATTATTGTTTCGTTAGCTCTTTCTGTCCTATGCGAATCTTCACTTTCTCCCTTTATTGTAGCGTGACTAGCCCTCATTGGTCTTAGAATTTAAGTGATGTGATTGAACAGCAAGTTATTATAAGTGTGTAGAGATGCCCGATCATAAAATTCTATCGACTTATTATGTACAGTCAAGTACCTTAGTGTGTTAGTCCAAAAGCTCCCAACTATGGTAAGAAGGAAATTTGTAAATTGATTTGGACTTGGCTTACTAAACTGACGCTTAGTGTGGATTTGAACCCACCTACTTCTGTAAATAGAAAGACAAACTTGGTGGAACTCCGCGACGAGCCATTTACATTAGTATAAGTGCACAGAAAAGCCCCTATAGAAGTCTAGTATTTAAAATTTAGTTCGCAACACAAATCACCAAATACTGCGCGGGGGGCGAGCGCTTTGTGATTGGTCGCTCGAAGGGCAACGCACGCTCAGTCGCTCGCTTCAACGCGTAGTGTTGGGCATGCATTGCAATCGGAACCCGGCTGCCCTATGCAGAAATCAAGTACCTATCTGTGTTTTGTCAAATTTTACAGTAGAGCGTTAAAACTTTTTTTTTTGACTTTTCTTGATTACATGTTTACTAGTTAAATTACAGCATTTATAATAGCCGTTTTTTTATCATGCAAAATATCATTGATAGTGTACTATATTTATTTTTTCAAAATTAATTGGAAAATCATTTCAAAACGCAAAAACAGGTTTCTGGCTAGAATGCGATAATATAATTTTAAAGCTTTTCTACAAAAAAAAACAAGTATCTGTTTATATTTTAGTGCTTTCGTAGGCTTCTTGATGATAAGTTTATAACACAAGCATGTTTTATACTACCTACATTTTAGATGCCTATAATTTAGAGTATGTCATGCTTGTGTAATATATATTATTTCAATATTAATAAAGTATGTATTATGGAAAGCAAGATCCTGTTCTGTTTGAATGCAAGTTGTTTTAAAATTCGTGGGTGTATAAGTTTTTTTTTCGCAACAATGATATTTAAGTATTAATCAAGCCACAAATAACATTTGTTTGACAACTTAGCGTTCTAAATGTAACGCAAGTTACCATGGAATTACCCAACATCTGTTTTGCCCTATGGCGAGCATTTGAATTTTATTCCGGTGTTTTTTGCGTCTTTTCATTATAAATAATTTACACAGCCAGGAAAACACTTCAGTTGTCAAATAATAAGCACTTAAATAACACTTTTCGTGTACGACTGACAAACGTATGAAAAAACAGGCAGATTCATTGCTTGGATTAAAAAGGTAGGTACTACAGAACAATTTCTACCCGAAATCGAAATACTTAAATATAAATATAAGGTTTCCTCATCATCATCATCATCATATCAGCCGAAAGACGTCCACTGCTGAACATAGGCCTCCCCCAAAGATTGCCACAATGACCGGTCCTGCACCAGGTCATCAGTCCACCTTGTATACCTAACCTACGCTACGCCTTCCGGTACGTGGCCGCCACTCAAGAACCTTCCCGACCCAACGGCCATCGATTCTACGCGCAATGTGCCCCGCCCACTGCCACTTCAGTTTAGCTATTCGGAGAGCTATTTCGGTTACTTTGGTTCTGCTGCGGATGATCTCATTTTTAATCCGATCACGCAGAGAGACTCCTAGCATAGCCCTCTCCATTGCCCTTTGTGTGACTTTGAGCCTTCTTATGAGGCCCATTGTAAGCGGCCACGTTTCATTACCTTATGTCATCACTGGCAACACACACTGATTAAAGACTTTCGTCTTCAAACACTGCGGAATATTGGACGAAAATATGTGTCGTAGCTTCCCGAACGCTGCCCAACCGAGTCGGCTTCGACGATTGTCCTCTTTCTCGAAGTCCTAACTGGATAGTTTGCCCTAGGTATATACAGGGTGTAATCGATAAGTGTTTACAGGCCATAATTCCGTAAATATGAGAGGTATCAGAAAATGTTTCACTGATATCAAAAGTGCATTACCCAATGAGTAAAATTACACTAATAACTTTTTTGAAATAAAATCAGAAATATCTCAAATATTAACTTCAAACCCTCCAATACATTTAGTACGTAACCGTTCATTCAAAGACTAGTATAATACGAATATTTTTTTCTTTAAGAATTAATGTTAGATTAATTATTTCATTTATTTCATAAACGGTAGAATTATTATTTTATTACAAAGTATTCGTACAAATAACGAATCTCTAACAGTTTTATGTCTTACGACACCCGACATTCTCTAAGGCTGTAAGTCGCCCAAGTAGCAAACAAGAATAGTGATTAAATCTTACATGTCTAAACTTTATCTAAAATAAGAATTAGCTAAATTTTAAAAGACTCGGTTAAGTAATTTTAATCTTAAAAACGAAATAGTTTTAAGCTACCGCTACTTAAGCAAATTAAGAATACCTAAAAGTCCTAAAACCTACTTAAGTATTCTTAAAACTGTTCAGTATTAAGTGTGTCTACAACTAATTCTAAGATAGGACTTTTTTCTCAAGTCAGATTATTTAGAGGCTCACTTAAGGCCTCATAGTATAATTCAAGTATTAGTTTAGAATCGCAAAGTAAAAATTGATTTTGTAGATAAACTTAAGATGACAGTAACACCAAGCTCTATAAATTGGCTAACTGAAAACTGTTGTATTACATTTTGAGTACATTAAATCATATTTAAGTAAAAATTGTATTAACGGGATATTTTTTATCAAACTGGAACCAAGACAACATGGATCAAATAAAAAACTTAAAAAGATCTGGTTGTTTTCGTAGGCGTGTTTAGAAATATAAAAAAATATCGTCTAATCGTGTGCCATGACAAAGTGCTTCAAACCTTACCAGTGCAATTAGTGAAACTTCGTTGTCCTTATTACCGAGTACATCGTCGAGTAATACTTCAGTATCATTATTAGCATGTACTGTAGATTGAGAGAAAGGAGAAGATGACACACAAAATGTGGAAATCGAAGTAGCGGAGGACAGCGATGATTTTATTGAATTGGAATCGAAAGCTTACATTGATTTCAATTTTAGAGAGCAGTTAAGACAGTGGTCTATTTATTACAACATACTTCAAACTGCAATAAATGGCTTATTGCAGATTATAAACCAGCGTGATTCAGGTGTTGTGCCAAAAGATGCTAGAACACTGAGAAATACAGTAAAGTCCGTAGATACTAAATCTTGTGGTACAGGAGAATATTGGTATCATGGATTTGAACAAATTATTTAACACTATTTCAGAAATTTGGATAATAATATGATTTTATATGTAAACATAAATATTGATGACCTGCCAACATTCAGAAGTTAAAAATAGAATTCTTGCCAATCCTATGTAATATTCATGAGATGAACGATGTGCCTGTGATGACGGTTGGAATTTACTGTGGTGTTGGAAAACCACAATGTAATGAATTTTTAAAACCTTTTGTAACTGAAATGAAAAAAATCTTCAAGACGGCATTAAGATAAATGATTACTTAATAATCATAAAATTGAGATCATTTATATGTTATTCGCCAGCAAGAGCCTTCATAAAAAGTGAAAAAAAAAACAATTACGCTTAATGATTTTTAAATATAAAACTTTGGTTAAAGTATTCCTATTGGACTAAAAAATATATTATGCACTTACCACTCGATGTTAACTGGGATTCACATAAAAATGTATTACTTTTACTGACTGTAAACTATTAAATATGTTTTATCTGGCATAAACATTACCGTTAGTTTGACGGCCACTTGCATTGACTAAGTCAGACTAAAGCTTCTACTGCGTCCCATTAAGTATTAAAAAGATCTACATTATCTAAAGTAACCTTTAAAATTCAGTATCGTCTAAAGTCATACTACGTTAATAATAATAAGAATTAACGCCATTTTGTACTTTAAATATTTAAAAAAAAAAGAATAATTCTGACCGTAGTTCATAAAAATAAAATACATTGAAGTAAGATTTTTGTTATAGCAACACTCATATCTGAAATATATACCGAAAAGTAATATTCTGCGCTGTATGTAAGATTTTTTTCATTTAGTAATATAATATTCAAAATTTTGATTGCTCTTTTTCCAGTATTTTATGAGCCCGTCTGTTTTAAGGCACTTTCAATCAATTTTACTCGATAAACAATCATGCGTTGTAATTGTTACATACTAGTAGGGACAAAAATCGTATTTCATTAAACGGAAAAACCAATCGAGTAATCGCCATTTTGATAAACCACAATGAATTCTCTTTTTACTAAAAGAGTTCACCATGTTTTCTAAAATACGATTCGATTAGTAAAAAAAGTATTCAAATTGTCTTCATTAAGAGATGATCGAATTTGTGCAGCTGGGTGTTAATAGTTTTACTTACTTAAGTAAGTATTGTAGATATCTGTAAGTTTAATTATAAGTCTTAAGTCAACCTTCAGGATATCTTGAAATCCAAGGTTAATGATCAGTTAAATACTCATTCTTAAGTAGGGTTTAAGTTTGTCTAAACATCAGTATTAAGTCTGTCTTGACATTTTCTTAAATACTGTGCCCACTCTGTCTAAACTCAGTCTTGGAGAAATCTTCAAGATATCTTCAGGGACATAATGGTTTTAGCCAAGACAACAGCAAGAATTTGTCTGATTGTCTCTAAGATATCTTCAATACCCTCTTAAGACATTTGATTGTTACTTGGGCGTCATACTAAATGTATGGGAGCGTTTTAAGTTTGTATTTTTAATATTACATCATCTAGTTCGAAAAAGTTATTAACGTAATTTTACTTGTTGGGTAACGTACTTTCGATATCAGTTAAAAATTTTCTGATATCTCTCATATTTACGGAATTATGGCCTGTAAACACTTATCGATTACACCCTTCGTCTGCAACTTCGAGTGTAAAGTCTCCGATTATTACGGGAGTTGGTGCTACATGGGGAATTTGACATGATTTTCGTTTTATCCATGTTCATCCTAAGACCAACTCGAGCATTAGCACTCAAGTCCTCCAAGGTCTCAGCCAAGATTACTATATCGTCAGCGAATCGAAGGTGAATGAGGTACTCGCCGTTTGTGTTGATACCCAGCCTTCTCCAGTCCAGAGTCTTAAAGACATCCTCCAGTGCAGCGGTAAACAACTCTGTAACTAGAAAAATATACATTATAAAAAAAATCAATGCTTAAAAATGTATTTTAAAACAGTGAATCGAATGATGTAAAAAAAAATTTTTGGTATATTTCGACATACTTGAGTTGCGTAGAGCAGCCGAACCGGTACCGGTATGTTAAGATGCGTAAGTGCACACTAAATCTATTGTTATCTACAGTTACTTTAAAAAAGTTTTTAAATAATTTATACGAGTAGTAGATAAAGTATAGTTAAGTGGTCGCCTCGTCGGCCACTGTACATACCTGGTGGGTCACAACGGAAGAACAGCGCTGGCTTAGCCAGTACATGCTGAGTTGTGACCCTTTTGTGGCAAGCTGTTGTTGTGTGCTTATTTGTGCTTGTCATAAATAAATTTTATTTCATTTCATTTCAGAAGCTACTTTAAAAATCCCAGGTATAGGTATGTCTACATTATTTATTCGCTATAGTATCATTATTTGCTCTTTGTAGTTAAAATTGAGTGATTTCAATCTTATCTTACATTATATAGATCTAAACTAAAGAACAAACCATATGACGAGAGATTACGGAAACTGAAGCTTACAACTTTGAAGCAACGCAGAGAACGTGGTGACCAAATTCAGACTTTTAAAATTCTAACGGGACACTATAATCTGAAAGATTTCCACGACATCTACACGCGCCACGATAATAATCGTCTCAGGGGTCATCACCTAAAATTGCTCGCTCGCAGGTCATACAGCAACCCCCACAGACACTTCTAGAGTAACAGAGTGGTCAATACTTGAAACAAACTCCCGGAGGATGTAGTTTCAGCTCTCAGCATCAACCAATTCAAAAACAGATTGGATAAGCACATGTCCAAAAATATATCTTGAAAATGTGACCAAGAGGCATTGGATACAGGCACATCAGTTGTCTCAACTGTCTGTCTGAATTACAAGAAATAATAAAAATAATAATAAGGTTCTACAGGGCCCTCACGGGACCTGACGTAGATCTGCTCGCGTAGGTGAACTGGCTACGATTCGGGGACCTCTTCGGAGAAACCGAGGGTTTTGCCTGTGCAATTGCTGACGAGGTTATCATGACGAATAACTACCGGAAATATATCCTGAAGGACGGTACGGTCGACATTAGCCAATTGGCATGCCGCCGTCCCGGTGAGTCACTCAGGCATATTATTTCCGGTTGTTCTCAGATTGTTAACACCGAGTACTTGCACAGACACAACCTCGTAGCCAGGATTATACACCAGCAGCTCGCTCTTCAATACGGCCTCGTGGGCTTCGAAGTGCCTTACTATAAGTACACACCTGCGGCAGTTCTCGAAAATGGTCGTGCCACGCTCTATTAGGATCGATCTATCATCACGGACAGGACTATTGTAGCCAATAAGCCTGATACCGTGCTGATAGATCGATCGCAACGCCGGGCAATGCTCATCGACATCACCATCCCCCATGACGAGAACCTCGTGAAGGCCGAGAAGGACAAAGCCAGTAAGTACCTTGACTTGGCTCACGAGGTAACCGACATGTGGGACGTTGATTCGGCGATCATTGTGCCGATAGTTGTTTCTGCGAATGGTCTCATAGCGAAGAGTCTCGATCAACACCTCAAGAGGCTCTCGCTAGGTGGTTGGATCAAGGGTCAGATGCAGAAGGCGGTAATCCTGGTCACGGCGCGCATAGTCCGGCGGTTCCTCTCCCTGTAGCCCTAACCACCGGCAGCTTGGGCCCGCCCCGTTGCCGGCGGCACCCTAGGTTAGGTTTTTTATAATGTGTTTACTTATATTGTATTGTTTTTGTATGTTTTATTGTATTTTATTTTTATAATCATATTATAAATCACCTAACCTAAGAGAGAAATTAAATAAAGGAATAATAATAATAAGCGGACGGTTCAATAGCGAAGAGTCTCGACCAACATCTTAAGAGTGTCTCGCTAGATGGCTAGATCAAGGGTCAGATGCAGAATGCGGTAATCCTGGACACGGCGCGGATAGTCCGTCGGTTCCTCTCTCTGCGACCTTAACCACCGGCAGCTTCGGCCCGCCCCAGATTTTAAAATTTATTTATGTGTTTTTTATTATTTTTGTATATTTTACTGTATTTTACTTTTATAGACATTTTTATAAAAAACCTAATATAAGAGAATTGAGAAATAAAGGAGATAATAATAATAATAGTTCATCAGCAGAGCCCTATAGTCCATCAACAACATCATACATCCCATCACCAGTTTCTTCCGTGGGTGCAAGCTCACGACTACCACCCACTCCCGACTTAGATGTTGCGCAGGAGGCGAATGCCTTCTTACCTGCGTCCACTAAGGCTGGGAAACCAAGGGTGCGCATGAGTTGGAGCAAAGAAGTAAACCAATTCATCATGCGCACCTACTATTACATAACTAAACTTGAAACCTATGACCACTTATAGAAAGCAGTTGTATGAACTTTTCTCACAACAATACCCTACATAGTAGAGGTCCAAATGGAAAAAATTGTGCGCTGTGAGTTACAGTTTTGTCATTTTTACCAGAGCTAGAGGGTGTAAAAATAAATATTTTTAGATGTGGAGGGAAAACCAATTCCCCCCCTGAACGAGGGGGGAGGGGGGTGAATGTGCAAACGGAAGGGTTATGTTTAAAATTTTTTCGTCTAATATTTAGGCCTAATATTAATTGTTTGGTATCATTTTCATATAAAACAGACACGGGGAATTCATTTTTGATAATAAACATGTGGATTTTCATATATAAAAAAATAATTATTGGTATATTGGTAAAATAATCACCGTTTTTTATTTTGATTGTTGCGTTATATAAGTATTACCAAATAAATATATGAAAATAAAAAAAATACTACAAGAAAGCATATTTACTGAAGTTTTTAAAAATATATACTTTTTAGAACTTTCCATGCAAAAATAAGTTGTAAAAAAATTGCACCTGTCGCGTACCTCGAATAAAAAAGGGACGTTGCTTTGACTTATTGTTGACAGTACGTTTCTACTGCGGGAATTTAGCGATTTTGCGTAAACAAAATACTCCATAATGTCTGTTAGGGCAAATTGCATCAACCTGGATTAACCAAGCAACCCGGGTTAAACGTTTATTTCACACGGGATTTGATAATTGATAAATTTCTTATGAAGTAAGTGACTGACCCGGCACTATACAGAGGATATCCGAGACATCAGCCTATGTGATATTAGAATGGCTCTTGAACAGCTCAAAAATAACAGGGCGTCTGGGGAAGACGGAATTATAGCTGAGCATCTGAAGCCAGGTGGTAAACCAATCCTTATGGCACTTCAGAAGTTGTTCAACTCCGGAAGGGAGAACGCCTTAGGCATGGAACAGAAGAGTGGTGGTACTGTTCTTGAAAAAAGGTGACAACGCCTTATTGAAGAACTACCGATCCATTTCACTTCCGAGCCATATTTATAAGATGTTTTCGAGAGTCATTACGAATCGTCTTGCACGCAGGCTTGATGACTTCCAGCCTCCCGAACAAGCCGGTTTCCGAATTGGCGTTTCGTAAATGTTATACAGAAGACCGAGGAATAGGTATAACCTGCCCCTCTGTTTAGCGTTTAGCGTTTGTGGACTACGATAAGGGGGGTTTCCATGACGTACTAATGCGGTTTAATTTAGGTCGAGAGAAAGGGACAAGGCTATACGAGTCGTGTATCACTGCCCCTTTCCCAGAACCTAAACTGAATCGCATGGTAACTCCCAAGGCCTTCGATTTGATCGAAACTCTGGGCAGTACTACAGTCTCTATAACGGTACCAAGTAGACTACCGCTATGTCGAAATGTTGAGGTGTTTGTACTAAAGCGCCACTGTGTCAATCCGACTCCAAGACCAGAGCTTGAAGCATATTATACTGCAGCAACCTAATCTGTTTACCGCTGCACTGGAAGATGTCTTTAAGACTGGACTGAAAAAGGTGAGTATCAACATAAACAGCGAGTACCTCACTCACCTTCGATTCGCTGATGATACGGTGGTCTTGGCTGAGACCTTGGAAGATTTCAGTACGATGCTCGCTGACCTCAGTAGCGCCTTCGAGCGAGTTCGTCTTAGGATGAACATGGATAAGGCGAAAACTCCCGTTACAATCGGAGACTAAACTCGAAGGTGTAGACGACTATAATATACCTAGGACAAGCTACCCAGTTAGGTAGGTCCAACTTTGAGTAAGAGGTCAATCATCGAATCCGACTAGGTTGGGCAGCGTTTGGGAAGCTACGACCCATCTTTTCGTCCAATATTCCGCAGTTCTTGAAGACAAAAATATTTGATCAGTGTCGCAAAACAAACTCAGATCAAAAATTTAAAAGAGTGATGACATACGGTACTGAAACGTTGTCGCTTAGAATGGGCCTGATAAGAAAGCTTAAAGTCACCCACAGGGCAATGGAGGGCTATGGTGGGAGTTTCTCTGCGAGGTCGTATTAGAAATGAGACGATCCGCAGCAGAACCAAAGTGTAGCTCCATAGCTCTCCGAATCACTAAACTAAAGTGGCAGTGGGTGGGGCACGTTGCACGTAGAACCGATGGCCAATGCGGTGGCCTCGCAGCTGAAGGCACAGCGTGGGTAGGCCCCCCACAAGGTGGACAGTGAAGGTCTCAGGAGTCCGCTGGATGCGAGTGGCGCAGGACCGGCCATTGTGGCAATCTTTGGGGGAGGCCTATGTTCAGCAGTGGACGTCTTTCAGCTGATATGGTAATAATGATGATTTATGAAGTAAACGTTTAACAATTGATTGTCAAATCCCATATGATATAAACTTTTAACGTGGGTGAACTGGGTTAGTTGTTTAGTCCCGGTTAGTGTAAATTACCTTTATCGTCTTTGGTAATGAGATCATTACCTAATGATACTTGTAAAAATGATTACCCATTCCGATTCATATGATCAGATACTATACATATATCATACATGTGATCAGATAGACCAGATATATAATATACACGCGGTATACAATAATCGATAAAATCTAAAAATAGAATCTGAACAAATAAAATTCTTAATAATCTTAGGTTATTTAAAAAAAGAAGATCAGAAAATATTCAATTTACTTTCATATCAATAAATATTTACAATTGTAATATAAACAATAATATGTAAGTACAAAAATATGTATAATCTACGAGTAGTTGCCGGCACAAAAGTCTCTTTTTTGAGATTACGCGGAGGTTTTTGTTGGAGGTACGCGTTAGGTAAATTTTTTTTTCAGTGATTTTTTCTATGAAAGACTATAAAATGTGTATATTTTTAAAAACTGCAATAAATGTGCTATCTTACACTATTTTTTTAAATTGGATAAGTTTGTTTTTTAATACTTATATGACGCTTAAATTGAAACAAAAACGGTAACTTTTTTACTTATACTCCAAAAAATTTACATTTTTATATGAAATTGCTCATGTTTATGATAAAAAATGGATTTTCCAGGTCCGTTTTACTCGAAAATGATACCAAACAATGCATAGTCGGCATTATTAATTAGTAAAAAAATATTAAACTCAACCCTTCCGCATGCACATTCACCCCCCTCCCCCCGCGCTCAGGGGGGAATTGGTTTTCCCTCCACATCTAAAAACAACAATTTTGAGACCCTCTAGCTCTGAATAAAATTACAAAACTGTAACTCGCAGCGCACAATTTTTCTCAACTTTGTATGGACCGTGACCCTTACTAACAGTTAAAGTTAGCGAGCAACGTATATCCGACCAAAGACGAGCAATCATTAGAAACAATTTACTGACTGAACAGGAACTTATCCAACTAAAAGAAAAAGTACAAACACGCTTAAATAGAGATCTAGAATGTGACTTAAATACTTCCGTTAACACACCAATAGATAATGAAATACAAGAAGATATACAGTTTACTAATTGTACACAATTACATATGTCGCACACTTCGACCCAAACTGAAACACATTGACGCTAGAAAATGACTCAGAACCTTTAGTCTACCCCGACGCAACAACTGAACCAAATACCCAAGACATTATTGATAAATTTCAAGCCGCCAAATACTCCGGAATGAACCCAGCTAGTAGACCAAAATTACCAAGATTAAAATACAGCAACAAACTCTCCCAGTTAGTTCATCTATTTGACCACGACATACTAAGCCGATTTATTTCCACTGACACACAATTAATAGACAATGTCCGGGCATTACCCAGGCGTTGAAGGCGCGCACTTTATTGCCTCCTGACAAAAGACTGTTAAGTACTTTTGTGAGCCGGCTGAAAAAGCGCTCCTTCACCGCCTGTCTAATAATTCCCATATCTTCAATACCCAAAGACTGTGACATACCAAGGTATTTATAGGTTTTTGCTTCCGAGATAGATCTGAACGACATTTACTACATTTATTAACATTTACTTTCCCCCGCTGCACATGCATAACCGCACACTTATCGACACCAAACTCCATTTTGATGGCACTACTGAAAACTACATATTGGCCTTTAGAAGCCTTGTTAAATGCAGTTTTGTCTTCTCTGAATCTACTTGTTTGCCATCTCCGTCTTAGTTGTCTTTTTTCCTTGAGCTTCTTTCTTATTTCGAATGGAATATTCGTAATGTTACTTTTTGCTTTGGTTGAGAGCCATGCTGCTTCTTGTATTTTGTTTGTAATGTAAAAGGTGGCTTCATCAATGTCCTCTTCAGTCTTGAGTTTGACTCTCAAGTCAATTTTGCTTTCTAGATGATCTGTAAAGGCAGCCCAGTTTGTTTTATAATTGCACAATGCTAATGGATATTCTAGTTGTATAACGTTCGTGCTAAAGGTTCCTATGACTGGTGAGTGATCAGAGGAACTATCGAAGCAGCTTTCAATATTAAAGTAAGTGTCGGAGAGCCCTTTAACAATGAAGAAGTCCAGGAGGTCCGGAGTTTTATTTGTATCGGTAGGCCAATATGTAGGTTCTCCAGTTGATAGGGTTGTTAGTTTCAGGCTATCAATGCATTTCTTAAGTTCACGACCCCGAGTTGCTACTAACCGGGAGCCCCAGTGTGTGTGATTGCTGTTCCAGTCACCACCACTGATAAATCTGTTTCCAAGTGTCTCAAAATATTTTTTAAACTCTGCTTCTTTGATGGCAAATTTTGGAGGGCAATACACGGCACTAATATTTATTTCTCCCATTCTATCCTGCACAGTAATAGTGGTGCCTTGCAAGTAGTTTTCTCCATATTCACTATGTAGATAATGCTTGATATTGTTCTTAATTATTATTGCTGTCCCACCATGGGAGGTCCCATCCGGGTGATTTGTATTATAGACATTGTAATTTTGTACTTTGACTTGTTTTGTATTGTTTAAGTGGGTCTCCGACACCAGCATTATATCTATTTTATTTGCCACAAGTATGATTTCTATTTCTTGTTTATTTGGTGATAAACCGTTAATGTTCCATATACCAATCCTGAGATCCGTTACGTTAACTTATTAATGAGCGTTGTTAATAGAGAGACCAGGGCCCCTACTTGTGTCAGAAATTGGTCTACTTTTTCAGCTTGTTTGTTTAGCGTTTCTAGTAACAACTTCTCATACTCATTATGGTATGAATGTGAAGTAGCTTCAAACTCATTGAGTTGGTTTGGCTGTGACTTTCTGGAGTCATTGATAAATCTCATCTGTTGCTGTTGCTTGTGTGCCTTGTTTCTTTTGTGGGTTGTGCTACATGAGCAGTCTCCTTTGGTACTGGTCGCTGATATGATTCAATAGAGCAGTCGGATTCCATGGCTGGTATGGTTTGCTGTGATATGAGGTTAACATGTTTGGTAATTTCTGTTTTTTTATGCTGGTTATGCACAGTTGTAGGACTCCGTTTAGATTTCATTGTTCTATTTAATACTGAGAGATATATTTTACATCCTCTGTAGCTTGCAGGATGGGATCCTCCGCAGAGATGACATGTTGCCGGAGTATTTCTGTCTTTGGTACATGCAGAGGTATTATGGGGTCCAGCACATTTGACACACACATATGGGCGCATGCAGTAGTTTTTTGTATGGCCTAATTCTTGACAACGTGTACATTGTACTAAACTTATTACTATTCTTGGGTCTTCTATTTTCACCTTTTGGTTATATATGTATTGTATTTCTTTAGCCAGTTTATTATTTTGATGAGGTTCTAGGTTCACAAAAAATACATTGTAGGGTTCTTTTGTAATTTTTTTGCGTGCATTGACTATTTCTCCCATGACTTTATTTCCGGTATTTTCTATGGCTTCTACAATGGCCTCCTTTGGAGTGGTATGATGAAGATTCTTGATGACTATTTTTTGCCACCTCTCACTTTTTGGCTTAAAGGTATGACCAATTAAGCCTTTGGGCCGAATGTGTTCGATCAGTTTTTTATAAGATGGCACAGTTTTGGTAGAAATTATTAATTCATTCCTTGACACAATCTTATATGTATATTCATCCCTGCTTATAACTTCCTGTAGCCATTTTGTAAGCTCGTCCACATTTTCTATTCCATATAAATATGTGGAGGGTGGTTTAGAGGTCTTGATATGTTTATCAGGTACAAAATTGCCTGTTCCTTCATCCTGAGGGTTGACATGGTCCAGTTACTGAAAACTATTTGCAGTGGGTATGGAATTCACCACTGGATGGTTTGGTAGTGTCGGATCAGTACTTGTTGTTTTTTGTATCTTGTGGGTAGTCATATTTTGCTCAGGGGAGCGGATTCTTTTTGGGACTGGTGGTCTTTGCCAGGGCACTTTACTGCTGGAAATTGTTTGGTCTGCGATAAGCTCATATGGTTTTTCACCAGCATTTTGGGGTGTTTGCCATGTTTGGGTTGGTTGAGGAGTAAAACGCATTTGTTCTTCTAGGCCTGAGCATGCTTCCACTATGTCGTTTCTTGGAAGGTTTAAGCCTGGGCTCGCTGAATTGCTTCTTGGTCTACTGGTTGAGTGGAATAGTCCCTTATGAAAGACTTGTTGTACGAGTGGTTTATTTGGGAGCGTATTCTTGGCTTTTTCACCGTTTTCGTTTGAGTTTTCACCCATTGTTACGAGTATTCACTTGATCGGTACACTAATTATCCGTTTTCAATTATAATTTGGCCGAACATTATATATACAAAAGTTTTTTACTAAAACAATTTTTAACTTTTTGAGGTTAAGTTGCAGTATGAAATTTTTTCCGCACAAAATGGAATTTTTTCGCAAAATCACTTTAGAATAACACTATTTAACACTTTTTTTAGCAATAATTTGAATGTTTTGGCATTATATCACGAGTATATCCAATAAAATCGTAATAAGTTCGCAAGTTGCAACTGACGCGATTGCGTTCCGTTTCACGATCCGATTGCGTTCCGTTTCACGACGACCAAGAAGTTTGTTGAAAAAAATATTTTAAGTTATACATAGTTATTATAAACGAGCTCCGAAATCGCTTGCACTTCCATACGATTTTTGATCAGCTGAAGTTTTCGCCTATTTTCTTAAATAACGTCTAATTATGATCGTTTTACGGAAAACATCCCACTTTGTCGGTATGGAGTTATGAGAAGTTCCAAATACATCATACGCTTTCTTTTGGACTAAAGTATATTATGTCTCTATAGTTATTTTTTTTAATTCTTCAAAGATGCAGAAGTGAAAAAGCAACTATTGAGAAAACGTTGCTTAAAGTTTGGGACGGCAAAAAACACACTTGTACTTTGAAGTTATAAAATGGTTAGTATCAAAGTAATCGGAATACTTTTAGGATTTCAAATAAGTCGAAATCTTGTATATAACCTTAGTATTTTGAATTTTACGGAGGTTTGTCTCCTGCAAAGACTAGGCACGGACACGTAGAAACGGAGCCAAGGGCAGAGTCGAGAGATAAGATAAATGGTTCTATGTAACGGAAACTGGGTGATCTATACAGTCCTACCATCCAGATGCTAGGACCGTATAGATAGCTGTTTGGGATTTCTACTAATAAGCTGTTTGGGATTTCTACTAATAAGCAATTTGAATGTTTTACTTCCAGTTCCGTACAAACTGGGGATCATTTATTGTCGGCATACATAACTACTCCGCCGGACTTATTTATGTGCTTCGTAGGGCTAAAGGAGGAATAGCCTTGAATATGATGGATCGTGGACTCTATTGATCCAGCACTCACAGAGTACAATATCGTCGAATTCAATACGTGTTCGATGAAGCAAGTACAAGTTACTAAAGTTTTTATGCTTCTAATGTTGACTTTTAAAATCTTTAATTTAAATTTAGAAATAATTTCTTCGCATTCCGCAGGATATATGATTAATGCGGCATTTATCTGTAACAAACTATCGACCCTTTAGGCGGGGTAAGACAGGTTCGTATTAAACCAGTTGGGTTTTAGGCCAAAATCTGAGTATGACTCTAATGTTGCCAGTTTCTATTTAATTCTGATTCTGAGTAAGATCGATAATGTACAGGACATTTTATTAGTTATTCAAGTTCCTAAGATGTCAGGTTATTAAAATCTCAAATTCCTAGCTCGTTTTAGGCATCGGAGCTTTCATCGCACGGTAAGACTAATAGCAAGCGATGGAGTCGACATTTGCCATAAATCTAAAAACATATTCATACTCATACTTATTTATTAAATTTATTTTAAAATGTTTATAGAGCGGTTGTGTATAAATATAAAACATAAATGAATTTATCTGGACTTGGTTGAAATGAGAACAAGAGCATAATTTCGGAAATTGAATATTAGATCTTTTAATTGGTTGAAATCTCCATGGAACATGAAGCTACCGGAATAAAAGCTTCAAAGTCCTAATACGTCATATTATATGCATTATCCATTTCATAATTACAGTTATAAAACGAGTAAACAACTGCGACTTTTTCCATATTGTCTGGGGTGAATCGGGTTTTAGGATGATCAAATATCCATTTGTGGCTTGAAAACGAACTGATGTAAACGTCGCGTATTCTAATATTCTTCCGAATTGCTCTGAATTTACCATAGCTCTAACTTCTTCGAGGTCCGGATTTCTGCCGAGTACTTTATCCAATTTATCTTGAATTTTTTCAGGGCCGAAACACGTAAAATACTGACAAATATTGTCTAATATTTGGAAAGTTTTCTTTTTGGATAATTTGGTACATTCTAACATGGTAATTGACTCTACAATAAGTGCATAATTTTCCTTTATAAAACTTAGTTCATTTTGAATATTTGCGTTTGACAATACAGCTTGGGCTTTGGATATTGTGATAGCTTCTCTGCTATTTAATTCAAATATAAAACTCTTTATTTGTTCATAATAAGTGTCATAATAAAAAGCAGCACTCAGCCAAGTACTCCAGCTCGATATTACTGGTTGCGGGGGTAATGGCACATCGGGAATCATCTCCTTAAAAAGCCTTGTTCTATGAGGCGATTTTAAAAATATCTTTTTGACGTTAGAGACCAATGTGTTAACTTCATCATGTTCAGATCTTACTTCTTCTGCAACTCTATGAAGTGCGTGTGTTAAACACGTATTATCAAAACGCGATGAGAAAGGGATTCGAAAGTACTGTTGACACAACAGTGTATAAGTCAATCTAGGACATATTCATGGTTATATTCAAATATTCATAGTTTAAGTGCAAGACTTACAGACTATACATTAATTAATTACTCACTACATCTATAAAGAACTTTTTTCTTGGTAAATATTGTGTCAACAGTACATTCGAATCCCCCTCTGATTCCGGTTTGATAATAATATGTTTTATAATGTTAAATTATAGTTTTAAAATTTTGCCAGCTAGAAGCATATATGCTGCACTACCTATGCAAAATATTAAAAAATTGTTGATGTTCTGAATAAAGTCGTTTTGCCACAAAAAAAAATTGAGCAATTGAAGATCCATTAACCTTTTCTATTACTTTACACGACAACAAATCGTCTGGATCGCGGTCTGGATGGAAGTTCTTGTAATGTTTTTACAATCACATTAACGACACAATTTCCAGCAACGCTTAAAGTCTCGTCCACGGAAAGCCATAAGTAGGAATTCTTCAACGCGTTTCGTATTTTCTCTATGACAGGCGTATACATTTTTTGCAAATAATATTTTCTTAGAAGTGATTCGTCTGGTAACTTTTTATTTGAACAATTTTTATGTTGAGCACTGTTAATGTTTCGTGACATTGTCGTTTTTGAGCTGGGTAATAGAAAAATCATAAACATCACAATATATCACGGACCGGTCGGGATCAAACTTCAATTCCTCATGGTTTTCTATCCAGTTTTGTATACAGGGTGTAATCGATAAGTGTTTACAGGCCATAATTCCGTAAATATGAGAGATATCAGAAAACTTTCAACTGATATCGAAAGTACGTTACCCAACGAGTAAAATTACATTAATAACTTTTTCTAAATGTATGAAGTAATATTAAAAATACTAAGTTAAAACGTTCCCATACATTTACTATGACGACTTACAGCCTTAAAGAATGTCGGGTGTCGTAAGAGAAAAAAACTGTTAGAGATTCGTTATTTGTGCGAATACATTGTAATAAAATAATAATACTACCGTTTATGAAATAAATAATCTAACATTTATTCTTAAATAAAAAAATATTTGTATTAAACTAGTATTTGAATGAACGGTTACGTACTGAATGTATGGAAGGGTTTGAAGTTAATATTTAGGATATTTCTGATTTTATTTCAAAAAAGTTCGTAAAAAAGTTTTGGTATTAATGTAATTTTACTCGTTGGGCAACGTACTTTCGATATCAGTTATTTTTTTCCTGATATCTGTCATATATACGGAATTATGGCCTGTAAACACTTATCGATTACACCCTGTATAGCTTGATTGAAGTTCCAGTGGATTTTCATTGATGAAGAATACTATTGATGTTTGAAAACAAATGCATGTCTCAATTGGGTGAGTTGTACTTCACAACTCGTGCACACTATTGCAAATTTTTCATAATCGTATTGTAAATCATTGTATGGCTCTATCCACGCCAAAATTGCAGCATGTTCTGGGTTAAGCATAACTAATCATGGAATTTTCCGCTTACAGATATAAATACCGTTACGTTCTCAATCACCACTGATTGACACTGATACGTCATGATCATGACTGACAATAAAAATACTAATCAATTTTGTTAGCGGTCAGTACTTATAATTCATTAGATCATTTTCAGTGATGTAGTTCGTATAGTTGTAAATGTTTAAATAGTTCAAGTTATAAAATTGTAATCTAACATAGAAAATATTTTTTATGTTTTTATTGGTATTAAAATGCCTAATAAATTATGCACGACCGCTATATAAGCATTTTAAGATACTTAATAAAAAAAATGATGAGTATGAAGAGCATTTTAAATTTATGGCAAATGTCGACTCCATATCTTGCTATTAGTCTTACCGTGCGATGAAAGCTCCAATGTCTACGTCATTAGATTCTCATAATGGCAAATTCTGAGTAGGTCAGAAAATCACATATCCAGAATTTTAGTATGAGCTTTTCCGCGTACGACCGATTTTATGTTGATTGGATTCTGTTTAGGCTTTTTTCTGATAAGGTCAGGTAATATATTTGTCATTGTTTCGGTACGTCAGGCGAATGTACAGTCAAAGGAAAAATAAAATAATAGTTATATTTATTAATAAAATAATATTTATTTATTAGAACATTTTTCAGGCAGGTATCTAATAAAAAAACATAATATACTACTTGTTTTCCGTAGCTTAGAATTTAGAAACATTTTTGACTTAACTAAGGTCGTCTTAAAATTCACCCGAACATGTAGATATGTATCATAATGACTTCGTGAATTTCGTCGTGCCCTGGATGCTTAGCCAAGTTGCCAAGCGCTAGCGCTTAGTAGCGTATCGTAGTTTTCCCTCTCTATCACTCTTTCATATTAGAGCGACAAAGACAGTTAGCTGCGATTGACGACTAAGCGCTAGCGATTGGCAACTTGGCTAAGCATCCTGGCCTGATTCAGTAAATGATCGCGTTTAAGACGCAGGGTAAATGCGAAGCGCTGCAGCGGTTTGCTAGTGCTATCACTATTGCTTAAGCCATTATTGTGTTTAGGGCCGGCTCGAGACACATACATTAAGTCCTCCTCCAAAAGATTAACACCAAGTTTAACGCAGTACAATACTACGAGTACGCAAATGAAAACTCCTACCACCTGGGGCTAACCACGTATTTCTACTTCATTCCTCAAAAGCGATCGACCTTGGCTCTTTAGCTGATCTTACAAACTAGTAATAATAATTGCTTTAAAATTTTAGAGCTTCTATTTCTTTCATCGATCATTCAAACTTAGATATTTTTTTACATATAATATCTAGGCTGGACGTGCGAGCGAGCTCCATGTATCAGTTACTTTTTCACGAATCTGAGTGATTTCCTGGGAGAGACAATAAATCTCGTCGTCAAGTGGTAGAGTAGTGCTGAGTTCATTTTTGACATCAGTAGCAGGTAGTAGAGCGGGCGGCCTCAGCCGTGGCAAACCGTTGTAAGGCTGGTTTTTTACGAAGTGTGATATTTTTGGATGGGATGATTGAGCGTATGTAGGTTCATAGGTTTTTTGAGTTGCATTCCGGGTAATTGCATTCCGCGGACGGTCCGTCTGTGGAATGAGCTCCCTGCCGAGGTTTTCCCGTTGGACTACAGTATGGGGTTCTTCAAAAGAGGAGTGTACAAGTTCTTATTGGGTCGGCAACGCGCATGTGACACCCCTGGGGTTGCAAGCGCCCATAGGCTACGGTGACTGCTTTCCATCAGGCGGGCCGTATGCTTGTTTGCCACCGACGGTGTAATAAAAAAAAAAAAAAAAAAAAAACAAATATGGCAATTGCGGCCCTTCCAATTGCATTTATTTTCAGCCGACATAAGCCGGCCCACCTGCTCCAAACAATCTAAGCAGTAACGAGCGTGACGCGTATAACAGTTTAGAAAACTTCAAAGCGGCACTTCACATTGTTGCATATAACAGATGGAACCATGGCTAATTAAGAGGGCGCATACACCCAAATTGCAGCATGGAGATTGCATTTTAAGATGTCTTAAACATGAAAATATGCCACAATATCATACATACAGAAACTACATCATATTTGCAAGGGCCGATAGGGAACAAATCCGCAAAGGATTGAAGTTCGCTCGATAGAAATCGACCACGAAAACATGTCTAATTTTCGGGGAGATTTTATTTCCTGACGTTACTTTGCATGCTATAATAATAATAATTTAGTATTTTGTAGCTTAAACTAATGCCGAGGGCTGATAGGCGTAACTTTTTTTATAGGTTGTCATGTTTAAGAGATAGAGAGGTAAGAAGCATTTGGCGTATAGACCCTTTTTATTTCGCGCGCTGTGTTCTCTCCCGTCGCGCATTTCGCGCGATTTGCTATATCTTCTATTTCCATCCGTGGGCGCGGCCAGTCGCGATCACTCCGTTGAGACGAGAGGACTATGCTCGACGAGCTCATGACGGTAAAATGAATTTTATTAACTCTTTGAAGGTCTGTTTCACATTTAAACCGAAGTTTTGAACCATTGGGTAATATGACTAATAAATAAAACTTCATTCAACAAGTTTTTCATTCATCATTAATGAAAAACATTCTCTTATCAGATTTTATAGTGGAAACGAGGGACATACATGCAGTATAAGCAAAAATAGCCGATGAATTTTTTGGATCGCGTAGGTTTGTATACAAATAATAGGTATTTCGTATGTAAGTCTTTAGACTCAAATTTTCAATCGAAAACGAGGAAGATCGACCATTCGCATCTACTTCAAAAATAACAGATTTCCTTGTCTGAAAAATTGGCATGCTTGTAACCAAAAAATGTTTAGCATGTGGAATTCAGGGTTGAAATTCTTTTTGGGTCAGTGAGGGCAGCTACGAGATCCAGAGTAGCTACCGAAAATGGTCTTGGAAGACCTTCCCTTTATTTTAACTTAATGAAGATTGGCGTTTAAAGATTTTGGAAAAAACATACAGGGTGCGTGAAAATGGTCATTTGTTACAAACTTTTTTTTTGATGCCAATCGATCCTGTTTCTGTTCAGGATCAAAAGCATGTATGAGAACCAAAAAAAAATTTTCGGCTAGAAAAGCCGCAAATCATGAATTAAATTCCCCATACAAATTGTATGAAAAATATTTTTGGTCACATACGAGCTTTTGATTGAATTAGATTCAAGATGTTGGCACATTTTTTTGGAATTTTTGTCATTATACTCATCATCATCATCATCATCATCAGCTTATGTTAGTCCACTGCTGGACGTAGACCTCTCCTATTAACTATGCGTCTAGACGCATTAGGACATTATACTCGATTTCGACTAATTCACATAAGTGGAATCCGAATTTAGGGTCTATTTTAAGATTCAAGATGGCGGCACAATTTTTTCTTTTTTTTGTCATTGTACTCGTTTTTGACTAATACACATACGTAGAACCCGAATATAGGGTCCACTTTAAGATCCAAGATGCTGGTAATTTTTTTGAAATTTTCGTCATTATACTCGATTTCGACTAATTCACATACGTGGAATCCGAATTTAGGGTCCATTTTAAGATCCAAGATGGCGGCACAAGTTTTTTCATTTTTTTTCATTTTTGTCATTGTACTCGTTCTTGACTTATTTACATACGTGAGACCCGAATTTAGGGTCCATTGTAAGATCCAAGATGGCGGCGTCTTTTTTTGCATGTTATTGAATTTTGTACCTACGCAATTTTCATCATTATACTCGTTTTCGACTAATACACATACGTGAAACCCGAATTTAGGGTCCATTTTAAGATCCAAGATGCCGGCACAAGTTTTTTCATTTTTATCATTGTACTCGTTTTTGACTAATTTACATACGTGAGACCCGAATTTAGGGTCCATTGTAAGATCCCAGATGGCGGTGTCTTTTTTTGCATGTTATTGAATTTTGTACCTACGCAATTTTCATCATTATACTCGTTTTCGACTAATTCACATACGTGGAACCCGAATGAGTCCATTTGAAGATCCAAGATGGCGACACAATTTTTGGCTATTTTTGTCATTACTTATACTCGTTTTTGACTAATTCACGCACGTGGAATCCGAATATCCCATTTCCACTAGGTAGGTACACATACGTAGGAAATCTAGGATCTTGAATTGATCCTAAATTCGGGTACTTATGTAAATTAGTCTAAAAAACGACTACAATGACAAAAATTACAAAAGAAAGAAAAACACTGTACGCCATCTTCGATCTTAGAATGGACCCGAAAATCGGTTTCCACGTATGCGAATTAGTCAGAAACGAGTATAATGATTAAAATTGCAAAAAAAGTTGCCGCCATCTTGGATCTTAGAATGGACCCGAAAATCGAATACCACGGATGTGAATTAGTCAGAAACGAGTATAATGATGAAAAATGTTCCGCCATCTTGGATCTTAAATATATACATTTTCAGAATACGTTTTTAACTATCATGAATATGCTAGGATGTCAAATGTCAACTAGAATGACATAAATCAAAAACAATTTTCTTCGAGAAACAGTAACAAAATTACGTTTTAACTGTTCTAAGTAATGCAGATTACTAAAGTACTTGTTTACGTTGGATTCAATATTATAGTAACGGATTACAATACCGATCCCAAAGGAATGGATTACAGGCGTAACCGTAGTACAGCATTTAATGCTGAGCATTACAGTAATTTTGATTATAGTAGTAATGCATTACTGAGGAATCGTCATTACTGGAATGTAACGTAATTAATTCTAAAATGAATTGATTACGCCCAACTCTGCTGAACAGAAACAGGATAGATTGGCGTCAAAAATGACCATTTTCTCCCACCCTATACGCTGTTTCCAAATCTGTAAACGCCAATCTTTATTAATTTAAAATCGAGGGAAAGTCTTTTAAAACTATTTTGCGTAGCTCCTCTGAATCTGGTAGTTGCCGTCACTGACCCAAAAATAATTTCCATCCGATATACAATCTGTTACCGGCGTCCGGGCATTTATAAAAACCGGTAATATGAGTGACCTACCGTACTATAGTTTTAGTAAGTTCAATAATATAACCAAACATTTTCAGTGGCCTTTGCCCAATGATTTGATGTTTACAGTATGTGACCGGCGACCGGGCATTTATTAAAATGCGTAACATGGTTTGCCGGACTTTAAGCGTAGTAAGTGCAATAATATAACTAAGCATATTCAGTGGTCTGTGGCCAACGGTTGAAAATGTACAGTCTGATACCAATCAGTAGGCAGTGATGATGGTTGCGTTTTTATTGTTTGTCGTAGTTTCTGTCACTTTTTAATATGAACGAGTGACACATGCAACGATAAACAAGGGCATAAAGCACTGTTTTATGACACGGGCTCGACATTGAATCCTGAACGTAACGAAGTACTCCCAGTTTTACTCACGAGCGCAGCGAGGGAGTTATAGACTGAGTACTGAGTGCAGTGAGGGATTCAAGCGCCCAAGACAAAAACAGTTTTATTCCCGAGGTATATACTCTACTTTTCTCACCTTATTCGAGACAATAAAAAACAGGCTTAGTAATACTTAGTATAGATAATATTTATTGCAGCAAATTAATATTCGTGATAAATAAATACACAAATATTTCCCTCGCCGGTATTTGAACTCTAAACACTATACGATACGTATAATTATGTAAACGGAAATAAGATTGAAAATAAGTTGCATATCGAAAATAAGTTGCAAGAGAGAGATGGCCGAAATTTTCGTTTTTCGAAGTTCGCGATAAGCCTAGAGGATTAGCTAACTAAATACATATAATACTTAAATACAGCAACTAGTACCATCATGGAGGCTTTTATTGTCACTGAGTAAAGCCCGGGCCAGACGGTCACTGACAAGCCCCCGACCGCTCGACCTTGGTCAGTGGTGGGTGGCCGTCCGAGTTGTCTGGCTACACGGTCGGTGACCACGCTTCAACATCAGTATGTTCGGAACTTGTGGACCGACTGTACGTGCAATGGCTCCGTGTCTCTTAAAATTTCAGTCGCATTATTACATTTGAGCACTGCCAATAAAAAAGAGAAAAACAGGAGGATATGGATGAAGCGATGGCTCAAGCAAAGACTGGTTTTAAGCCATTTAAATCTCGTCGATATGTTAGACTAAGACGATCCTCTTAATTTGTTTAGAAATAAATTCAAAGTATCGTATATCGGTGACGGTAAATCCCACAAACAGGGTAAGCTTTTATATAAATCTAATAATTCCACGATACAATCGCGTTCGCATCTCTTTGCTTCCGTTACGATTTACGCTAATACTTTTAAGGCCAGAGTTCACAAACGTGCGCGCGCGATGATGTCCCGAGCGCACTGGCTTCGCGTGGTCAGCGACAGGCGGCCACACGGTTCCGAACCGGCACTCCCGACTCCCGACATCGGTCAGTAGCGCGCGCTCGATGACCAAGGGCGTTAGAAGGTCAAACGGAATTTTGTCGGTGACAACCGGGTACATGGTCAGTCCTGACCGAGGTTCGGGGCTTGTCAGTGACCATCTGGCCGGGGGAAGGCGTGATAAATATACACAAATAATTCCCTCGCCGGTATTTGAACTCTAAACACTATACGATACGTATAATTATGTATACTGAAATACGATTGAAAATAAGTTGCATATCGAAAATAAGTTGCAATAGAAAGATGGCCAAAATTTTCGTTTCTCGAAGTTCGCGACAAGCCTAGAGGATTAGCTAACTAAATAGGTACATAAAATACTTACATACAGCAACTAGTACCATCATGGAGGCTTTTATTGTCACTGAGTAACGAGATGAAGATTTTAGAATTGTAACTAACGTGAGACTCTAACATATTTAAATATTTAGCAAACGGGTTACTCACACATGTCCGGCAAGTATCGACGTAAATAAATTACGTGAATAACCCGTTTGCTAAATGTTTAAATGATGATGATGATGAGACCTAGATGAAGATTCTTGACAATGTCCTGAACACTATTTAATTAAAAAATGTAACTAAAGAAATTTAACTCAAATAAAAGCCCGCTTGATGGTAACAGACTGTATGTATATCAGTTATCACTTGAAATGTAGTAATAAACCTGTTGGAATATTCAGTGAAAATAAAATAATTTGTAAAATAAAATATAAGAAGATGTTTACTGACAGAAGTGTTTATTCGAAGTGAAGGGTAAAATATTTAAATACTACAAATATCAAAAGAAAACTTAATCATAGAAGTCTATCACAACAGAGGTTATTATATTACAACATCCGCCCTTAATCAAGGTTGTGACAGACAAAACAAAAACATTAAGTTTCTAACCCTAAGTTACCCGTACACCGTTTGTGTGCGATAGGTCCGAGTGGCTTCGTAAGAATATCAGCAGGCATATCACTGCTTTGAATATACTCTAATTGAACTACATCATTAGATACCTTCTCCCTAATAAAGTGAAATCTAGTGTCTATATGCTTCGTCCTGCTGTGGTGTACCGGATTACGAACTAAATTGATGGCACTCTGGCTGTCAGAAGCTAATTTAATAGGAGATAATTTACCTGTTATTTCGTATATGAAACGACGTAAATAGCATGCTTCTTTAGTGGCAGACGCTAGTGACATATATTCCGATTCTGCTGATGATAAAGCCACTGTGGGTTGCTTTTTGGACTCCCAGGAAACTGGCCCTTCACCAAGTTTGAAAACGTATCCTGTATATGACCTTCTGTCAAACGGACAGTTAGCCCAATCCGCGTCACAGAAACCTTTCAGAGGCTCTCCACTCTTCCTGTAAACCAGTGAATAATTTAAAGTACCCTTCAGATATTGCAGAACTCTTTTTGCAGCATTCCAGTGTTCCTTAGTAAAACACGTATTAAACTGGCTCAAAAAACTCGTTGCATACGCAATATCGGGTCGTGAATTTACCGTCAGATACATGAGACATCCTATTAAGTTTTGATAAGGATAAGGCTCACCGACTTGACCATCACTTCTTCTTTCCATATTCTTTTTAACCAACGGAGTATTCACACTTTTACAATCCGTCATATTAAACCTTTTTAATAAAGAAAAAATATAATTTCGCTGGTTCACTTTAATGCTCTCGGAATCGGATTCAATTTGTAATCCTAAATAACATTTCAAGATTCCAAGATCTTTTAACGAAAAATATTTCGACAATTCTTTCTTGACAATGTCAAATGTCAGATCAGATTTAAAGAAGACTATTATGTCATCGACAAATATACCCAAAATTGCGAGTTCCTGACCAAAAAGTTTCGTGTATACGCAAGGCTCGGAAGGAGTTCCTGTAAAACCTATTTTTAAAAGCGTTTCGTTTAACTTTTTGTTCCATGCTCGCGGCGCCTGTTTAAGGCCATAAAGGGATTTTTTCAACAAACAAACCTTGTTCTCTTTGCCTTTTTCTAGAAAACCAAGAGGTTGTTCCATAAATACTTCTTCTTCTAAATCTCCATTTAGGAACGCTGTATCAACATCCAAGTGTTTCATTCTTAACCCCATTTCTGCAGCTAGGGCAAATAACGTGCGAAGGGAAGAATGTCGAATCACTGGTGCAAAAGTCTCGTCGTAGTCAACTCCTTTGACTTGATTAAACCCTTTGACGACCAGTCTCGCTTTATACTTCGTGATATTACCGCATGCGTCCTTTTTAATCTTGTAAACCCACTTACATGGTATGACCTTTTTATTTGGTCTTTCTACTAAATTCCATGTGTGAAGTTTCTTTAACGAAGTGTACTCTTCAGCCATAGCATGACGCCATCTATCAGCATCATCGGCATGAGTAGCTTCGTAATAAGTCGTAGGCTCATTAGAATCTATTGATGATACATTGTAAGTGAGGAAATCTGGTGGTTTCCTATTTCGTGAGGGGTACCTCTGCTCAGGGAGAGTCTCCTCTTCCAAACTCGCTGGCTCCTCGTCAACACTACGTAGCCTCGGGTCACTGGAAGAATCTTGCTCTTCCATCACTGACTCTTTAACATTATCTGGGCTTACCGGTGAAGGTTCCACCACAATGTCGGTACTCTCATCACAATCGTAGAATTGATAATTCTCAGGCTCCGTCTCTTCTTCACTTTCAAACAATAAGATAGAGTCTGATTGCACTTCAGGAACAGTTTGTCTCTGCTTTAATCCTGTGAAACAAGTTTCGAAAAAAATTTGCATCTCTGGACGTAAAGAACTTTCGTGGGTTAGCAGGATCTCTAAAAACAAAAGTGTTTTTATTTTCTGAGTAACCGACGAAAATCGCTTCCTTTGCCTTGACATCTAATTTCTTCCTGTGACACGAAGGTATGTGAACAAGTGCTCTACATCCGAACACTTTCAAATGACTCAGATCACCTTTACGACCATACCATCTGTCATAAGGAATTTGTCCACCTAGGGCTCGATGAGGAGACCTATTCTTGAGGTATACGGCAACTCGGAATGCATCTTCCCAGAATGCTTTCGGCAGTGCGCTTTCAGCTAGCAACGTCCTCGCCTTTTCTGTAATAGAACGATGAGTACGTTCCGCTACTCCAACTTGCTGAGGGCTGTAAGGCGTTGTTGTTTGATGTTCGATACCTTTTGAAACGAGATAATCAACAAACTCTTTATTAATGAACTCCTTACCTCCATCAGTCCTAACAGATTTAATTTTCTTGTCTAATTGATTTTCAACAAAGGTTTGAAACAGACAGAATTTATCTTTGACCTCGGTTTTGGAAGAAATAAAATAAGCAAAAACTTTTCGTGTGTTATCGTCTACTATCGTTAACATGTACCTGTTTCCTTGAAAAGAGGTAGTAGACACAGGTCCCAAGAGATCCATATGGATAAGCTCCAGTGGGGAAGTAGCCCTATTAATCGCTACTTTCTTAAAAGGTTTTCTTGCTTGTTTACCTTCCACGCAAGCGATGCAACTATTTTTATCTACCTCTGTATAATTTACGCCTACCTTATGATTCTTCAGTTGGTGCATGCCTATGCGACACAAATGTCCTAACCTCTTGTGCCAAAGTTGATAATTATCCTGACAGCCAGAGTGTACGCCTTGTGTCAAATTATTATTTGCCACATTCTCGGAAACATCGACAGTACCATCTAAAACGTACAGTCCACCGCAGGGCGAGGCATGAGCAACAGATTCACCTGTAAAACGAAAATTATCAGATTTATAAAAGTTACATCCATTTTTATCAAAAACACATATAAAACCCTTATCTACAATTTTTTGTACAGACAACAAATTAGCCTTTAAATCTGGCACATAAGCAACATCACTTATTTTGTTGACAACATTTTCGGGTGTGTTTATACGGACATTTCCAACTCCGCAGCATTTAATCTGTTCACCGTTTGCGACAGTAACGACACCTTGGTTCTGCAACTTAATATTCTCAAACCAATCTCGCCGAGAAGACATGTGCCTTGTGCAGCCCGAATCCACATAGATTATGTCCCTACTAGAGTTGCCAGAAGTATTGAGGGCTGTAGATTTAGTATTATTGATACATTCAACATTCTCCTTCTTGCATCTTAGTGGACAATCTGGTCTCTTATGTCCAGGCTTCTTGCATTCGTAACACACGATGCCTTTTTTCTTCTTTATAGGCTTCCGTTTCACATTAAAAACAGAATCTGTTGGAACGGCTGAAGTGTCCTTAGACATTTCGTTCAGCAGTTTTGTTTTTACCAAATCAGTGGTCACGTCGACATTACAGTTCTCTAGAGCCATAATAAGAGGTTCATATTTTGGTGTAAGACCTCCCAAAAGTATCGCAGCAATAGATTTGTCTTCTATGACTACATCTATATCCGCAAGATCCTGTGCGGTTGACATCACTGCGGTAATATACAGCTCTACATTTTCAAATTCTGTCAGACTCAATCTGTACAGTTTACGCTCTAAAGCTAATCTTCGTCCCATTCCCTTATCTTCAAAAGCTTTTTGCAAAGATTTCCATGCTTCGGCTGCAGTTTTAGCACATCTAACGTGCGTTATCGCTGCACCATCTACTGTTAAGCAAATTTTTGCAAGCGCTTTCTCATCAAGACGTACCTTATTCGAGGCTGGAGTAGTGTCTCCTTCAGGGTAACCGACGATTGTCGCCCACAGGTCCTCGTGCAAAAGGTAGTTGCGCATCTTAAATTTCCACGTAGGATATCCATCTTTGCTCCTCAAGTAAAAAGATGGAATAGATGAGCTTGCAGGGAAATTTTTCACACTCGATCCATCTCCAGTTTCGTGTCCCATTTTTGGAAATATATTATACACACGAAAAACTAAATTTATTTTACCGATTTCACTTTATACTAAGCAGCATTATTTTGCAGAGCGTTCGTGCTGATAACGTGTTGGAATATTCAGTGAAAATAAAATAATTTGTAAAATAAAATATAAGAAGATGTTTACTGACAGAAGTGTTTATTCGAAGTGAAGGGTAAAATATTTAAATACTACAAATATCAAAAGAAAACTTAATCATAGAAGTCTATCACAACAGAGGTTATTATATTACAACAAAACCCAAACTGAGCGCGCCTCCATAGGTACAGTCGACAAAAAGTGTGGTCTACCACTTTTAGACTTTATTATGATTAATTCATCATCATCATCATATCAGCCAAAAAACGTCTACTTCTGAACGTAAGCCTCCCCCAAAGATTGCCACAATGACCGGTCCTGCGCCACCCGCATCCAGCGGGGTGAGGCGGGCGGCGACGAGTGGTGACGTGGCAGCGGGGGGAGGCGGGTGGCGGTGGGTGACGAGTGGTGGCGGCGGGGGGAGGCGGGCGGCGACGGTTGGCGGGCGGCAGCGGGGGGGAGGCGGGTGGCGACGGGTGGCGGTGGGTGGCGACAGCGACGGTTGGTGACGGATGGCAGCGGGGGGGAGGAGGGTGGCGACGGGTGGCGGCCGCCGACGGGTGGCGTTGAGTGGCGACGCGTGGCATCGAGGGGAGGCGGGTGGCAACGGGTGGCGGCCACGCAACGCGCACGTGCACGCATCGGGTGTGACCCCGCCTTTATGATTGCACATAATTATAAATAGTATTAGACAATTCAATCTTTAAAAATATTGCCACGTTTCATGTAGTTGCTCCGGCATATACTATGCGAGTGTGCGAGCGGGAGGACAGTAGGCGCGCCGTCACGCACACAGAGAACAGGAGCGGGGCCCGTGGGTGAATTCACGTTTTTTCCTAGGTTGAGGCCCACTCTTAACTGAAATGTTGTATTTAAATAATTAAAACTGAAACAAAAATGAAATAATATTTACTGTGAAAAATATTGACTGACTTTGACAGTGACATCCGTGAGATTAGTCTCGATCATGATAGTTTAATGTATATAATTGCCGATTACTGAGAATGAATATATATACAGGGTGTTCGTTTCGATTTGCGATAAATTAGACAGGTTACTTGGGCCATTAATAGAAGTTGTCTGGTATATCGGCTTTTGGAAAATTCGATAAAAAATATTTTTTTTGTTTTCATACATAATAAATGAAATGGTAAGTGTGAGAGAACCTTAAGAATAAAATAAAAGTTAATCTCAGGTGACTGACGGCACATGTCAAAATAAGTAACATGAGAATGTAATAAAGGTTGCAATACACATGTTCAGTGATTAAACTTATTTTTTTAATAACTCAATAACGGTAAGAGTTAAAACACAAGTTTCTTAGAGAAATTAATTATATTTGACCTAAATAAGCTTCCCTTAAAGTTATAGCATATGAAGAAAAACACGCTGTATATTATTATAATATGACGTTTAGAATATCGTAATAAAAATGGTGAGTTTTACACTCATAATACACGGTGCCTCGCGAGGAAACCACATAATTTTAACTATGCATTCTAGACATCAAAATAAACAAAAAATATTATGAGACCGAATGTCAAATTCCACAAAAAAAAATTTTTTTTTTCGATTTTTTTTAGACTTTTTGAATACTTTTTAACATTTCCAATACTTTTTATCATAACAACAATTTGTTAAAACTAATTTTTTAAATGTTTTTTTTCAGGGACAGGTTTTTTCGTCAAGTCTATTCTTATTTTTTGATTGTCAGGCAAAAGGTGTGGTAATATTAGAACACATTGTGGCAGCATTGTAATCAAAAAGAAGTTTTATGACGAGTTACGTCGAAAAACTTGTCAAAATAACTTCAGATAATCCTTAATACAAAAGTTCACTTAATGTAGATTTCAATAATGATTGATTTGAATCGATAAAAATCTTGATCTATTGTTTGCCCGACATTTATTTAACATAATATTCATATGCCCGAATCTAACTTGCCCGAATTTCATTTGCCCGAATGATTTGTTTACCATAAAAATTGTATGACATACTGCTTGTTTTCCCGAATATTACCTTCCATAATCATACAATGCCATCCTATTTCTTTTCCATATTATAAAGTGCAATAATATGGTTTAATAGAATATTCAAATGCCAGAAGCAATTGTTGCCATATTAATTGTTGGCCATATTATTAAGTGCAATAATATTATTTAATGGAATATTCAAACGCCGTAAGTAATCATCAGTTTTTTCAAATAAGTACTAGCTATATTATTAAAAGTTACAAGCGTTTGAAAAAACGGGCTTCTGGGAACCGGTCGACGAAGCCCCGCTGCGCGGGGCTTCTATTTCTGCTCTAAGGGATGAAAGTTACCTAACGAACCTATCCAGGTTAGGGTGGGGGAACTACAATGTGTTTTTTTTTTAATGCGGGGGGCTTCGCCCCCCGAACCCACCTCATGGGGGTCTTCGCCCCCCCCGTCCCCCCCTTTTTTTGGTTTTACAAAAATGAGGATGCGTAAACAATGAATTAAAAATACTTAAGTATTTTTTAGTCAACGCTTTCCGACCAGCCAGCCAACCAGCTAGGTCCGAGTATCTTGACCTCCGAATGACTGTGGACGTTCAACAACTGTAAGTAGGGTAAATTTACGGGTTCTGCATTATTTTAAGTCCAGAATTTCTTTGACTTAAACAATCGGTGTCAAGTGATTTTTTCTTATAATAGCTTACCTAAAGGACTATTACAAGTTTACGCTTTACAATATTCTTAAATCTATTGACTGAAAGTTTAGTTATATTTACTGGAAGTATATTTTAAAACCTTACACAATTACCCAAGAATTATTTCCTAATTTTATGGAGCCGAGTGACGGGCACTGTGAGATTATGTTTCTTTCTAGTATTCATATTATTTATGTCACATTTTTTTCTAAAATGTATAATATTTTTACGTACATACATAATATTCTCATAGATCTATTGAGAATACAATGTCATTACAGTTATAACCTTAAACTTACCTCTAAGTGGCTCATTCTATATAACGCTCAAATAGCCCTCTTCTGCAGAACAAAAATAGTGTTAGTTTCTGAATTGGCAGCACTGCCCCATAATAAAATGCCATATGACATAATGCTATAAAAATAACTAAAATATACTAACCGAGCTGTATCGACGTCAGTTAACTGACGAGCTGACGGATCTTCCTCACTGCAAAAGCTGCAGAACTCAGTTTATTCGAAAGATTAGATATGTAGGGACCCCAGTAAAGCTTAAGAGTCTAGTGTTAATACAAAGAAAGACCGTATTTTCAACTATTTCCAATTCCTCACCTTTCACAAATATACTAGTCTGTTGATGTTTTACGTTACTTATAACAAATTTAATACATTTAGTTTTTTTCTCATTCAACATTAAGTTATTCATATTAAACCAGTTTACTACTTTAGAAATAGCATTGTTTACATCATTCCAATATTGTTGCTGTCGTTTGACTTTAGACATAAGTGAGGTGTCGTCTGCAAACAATACTAATGCTATGGTGGGTCTTTATGAGATGTGGCAAGTCATTTATGTAGATGAGGAAAAGGAAAAGCCCCAATATAGATCCCTGTGGTACACCCGTGGTGACCATCAACCCTTTGTATTTTAACGTGTAAATAAAATTCCAGTGAATTTAATGCTGATCTTTTAACTCCATAGCGGTCTAGCTTCCTGATCAATGTTTCATGACAAACGCAGTCGAAGGCCTTGGACAAATCACAAAAGATTCCTAAAGCATCTCGGTATTCCTCCAAGGCATCAAATATTTGTTTAATTAATTCAACACCAGCGTCGGATGTTGAGCGCCCCCTAGTTAAACCAAATTGTTTGTTATGCATTAAATTGTTTATGTTTAAGTGCTTAATTAATTGCGATAAAACTATTTAAGTATAGATAAAGGTCTAAAATTAGTGGGGTCTGAAGTGCTACCGGATTTGAATAAAGGAGTTATCTTATCTTATCTTATTTGCGGGGCCCTTACGGATACACTTCGACCCATTGGGATCTTTTGTGTAATTGCCCCCTGTTTCGCCTACACCAGGGATTGTTCTATCAACTCAATATGTTTGAGGATGGACCCTAGCGGTAACGTTTTGACCTCCTTCGGTTCTAGAGAACTAGTTCCGAAGTCTTTCATCCTTTGTCTGGCGAGGGCATGACATTCGCACATCAAGTGTTTCATTGCCTCTTCTTCCTCGCCACACATTCTTCAGTCTATGCTGTCAGAAAGACCCATTTTGGCCAAGAGAGTTTTGACCCCAAAGTGTCCCGTAAACACCCCCGTTATGAGTTTGAGTTGTCTTTTGCGATATTTCCAAAGCTTTTTGCTCCAGCCCGAGTCTACTTCGTGCAAGAGCTTTGAATGCCTGAGCCCCGTTAGATTGTTCCACTCTTCCTGGTGCTTCCATCTAACTCGCTCTTTCATGGCTGTTTTAATGGTTCCTTGTGAGAGTCCTACAAATGGTTCTGGTCCTACAAAGTTGTTTGTAGAACCCCCTCTTGCAAGCTCATCTGCATTTTCATTGCCAAGGAAGCCCTCGTGCCCTGGGATCCATACCAGTTGCACTTTGTTTCGCCTTCCAAGTTTGTTCAGAGATGCCGTTGAATATTAGTCTAGAGTCTACTTTAGGCGCCGTAAGGGCCTTCAGTGCTGCTTGACTGTCGCTTAATATATAGATATTCATACCTTGGGTCTGTATCTATAATCTCCTGTGCACAGGCAATAATCGCGTAGGTTTCCGCTTGGAATACAGTCGCATAGTTGCCCATACTTACACTACCACGGTAGTCGTTTGCATAAATGCCTGCGCCCGTACCGGATCCAGTCTTGGATCCGTCAGTGTACCAAATAAGGTCGTTCCCATCAGAAATTGGTGGCTGTAGACCCCCCGCCCATTCGGCTCTATTATGAATTTTAGTTTGAAAATTCTTTTGGAAAACAAATTTGGGCAGCATTTTATCACTACCCATACTTGTTAACTTATCCATGTAACTGTCTAGTTCCATGCTTGTATGTTTGGTCTTTGGCATGCTATCACTCCACAGACCCAAGATCTTGAGTCCATAGAGTATATTGAATAGTAGTGTATAGAGTTATCAGTCAAGGTTTTTGCTTGCAGCGCCATCTATTGATGATTCCCGGCAACTTTTCTCATATATATATATATATATATATATATACACATATATATGTATAGGTATATATATAGCTTTGTAGATTGGTAACCTTTGAAATAATGGACAAACAAAACCAGATCACATCAAGTGTGAACTTGCCACGCATTTCTCATTTGGAATCAGCTGAAGAAGTTCACACATTATGTGACCTAGTTCTGTTCGCCCGAACTAGGATCGAGAAACAATAAAACAAAAAAAATATGTCACTTTCAAGTTTTATTTTTACACTAGCCTTATCCATAAAGTTTTTAGGTACTAACTTATTAAGCATCTGTATCATATATTATTTGCTATCAGTTTGATTGAAGTTGAATTAAAAAAACAGTAGCCGCATTGCACAGTTTTCTAATGTCGGCGAACGGAGCTCGTGGGACATTTCCATCTTGAAACGGTTTTTGCGAATGGCTTCCAATTCGCATATATATATGCGTTTTGAGTAACATTAAAATGCTCACGCATTTTACCACAATTAGGCAAACAACACATTTAACCGCATCGCACCATTTTTACAAAAATCCAATCCATGTACAGTACATACATGGAAAAGCACAATTATAGGAGTCCAGAACAAGCACAGTCGTTGTATGAAATCACTAAAATAATATCGTTTCGATGCACTTCCAGTTCAAGCATCGAAGACAACCAAAGCGAAAATTTAATTATGGCCGACCTTGCAAAAACATTCCGTTCATTCAATATATTTTTTAAATGCATCTAAAATATTTGTAGCTAAAGAATTCAAATTGGACAAAAGTAAAAATACAAGTATAGCTAAATTAATATTACATTTCTCTATGTATGAAACAAAAATATTTTGAGAGCCAAGTAATGAAAAAAAACTAATACTTTGTCATTTTGTGGCTGTACAGATAACACAAGATCTTGAAATTGATATCAACGCCCTCTAACGTTAATTTCCGGAAGCATATCCGATGACGTCATGAGTACATCAAATTCACTACTTCAACTAAGTGAAAACACCGTGCTTGAGTCTTTGCAGGGACTTGCGTGCCTCCGACTGTATAACCAGGTGTAGCGGCGGTAGGTCCAACAGTACCTCTAACGCCGCCGTTGGCGTCGTTCTAAACGCGCCTGTGATTGCCATGCACGCTACTCTTTGTAATTTATTCAGAGCATCCTTGCATGTACCCTTTGCAGTTCTTGGCCACCATGCCAGACTACCGTACAGAATGATAGGTCTCACCATCATAGTGTAGATCCACCTCAGTACTTTAGGGTTTAAGCCCCATGTTTTGCCATATGCCGACCTACACATACCAAACACTCTCAGTGCTTTGGTTATGAGGAAGTCAACGTGCTTTTTCCAGTTCAGTTCTTTATCAAGTGTCATACCTAAGTATTTCACTTCGCTGGACATATCTAGTACACCGCCATAGAGCTTTAGTTGCTTCATGTTAGCGAGGGTCTTCTTCCTGGTAAAGGGTATTACCACAGTTTTCGCCGGATTAATGGAGAGTTGGCGACTATTACACCAGTGTTCCACTAGCTTCAGCGCTCCATTCATGATTTCCGATACAGTGCTTGGGAATTTCCCGGTGACCAGTATCACTAAATCATCCGCGTATCCTACTGTGTACAGAGGACCTTTATTTAGCTCCTCCAATAGTGAATTCACTACTAGACTCCACAGGGTTGGTGATAGTACACCCCCCTGTGGGCATCCTTTTGTTGCCTGCCGTGGCTAATATTTCGTCTCCCATGAGGGAGGATTTTATTAGTCGACTATTCAGCATATTACCTATCCACCTGCACAGAGTCGGTTCCATGCCATGTTTCAAGGCAGCATTATTGATCGCTTGATACGTGGTACGGTCAAATGCGCCTTCCACATCTATGAACACGGCTAGACATATTTCTCTGTTTTCTATAGCCTGTTCCGCTCTAGTAGTCACCAAATGCAGTGCGGTTTCAGTGGACTTGCCTGGTTGATAAGCGCACTGTAGTTGGTGCATAGGATGCCTTCTTAGTGGTCCATCCCTTATATGTCCAGTATCTACCAGTTTTTCCATAGTTTTGAGGAAAAATGACGAGAGACTTATCGGCCTATATGATTTAGCTTCGGTGTAATCTGCCTTGCCAGGTTACCTTAACTATTCTCCATATACGTGGTACATGGCCGAAGGCTAAGCAGGCTCTGTACAACCTGCTCAAGTGCGGTATGATTGTACTTGCACCCTCTTGTAGTAGAATGGGATAGATACCATCTGGCCCCGGGGCTTTATATGGCTGAAACGTTGACAGCGCCCACTTCAACTTGTTGTGATCTACTACCTTTTTAGACGTGTCTCAATTATGTCTAGTCGTGTTTATGGATTGCTCCATCACACTTATTGGTTCATCGTCCACAGGGCCCTGGTAAATAATGGACCCCGGAAAATGCATTTTACACATGATTTCCAGGGTTTCCAGTCCCGTTTCTGTCATACTTCCGTTACTCCCTCTGATGGAAGTAAGCGGGACTGACTTGGTAGCTGCAAGTGCTTTTGTGAGTCTCATACCTTCTGGTATTGACCCAATCTGATCGCAGTGATTTCTCCATGCGGTCCTTTTAGCTTTCCTTACGGCCTTGTTATATTCTGTAAGGTTTCACGCGTAAAGCTCAAAGTTTTTGTTCCTTTTAGCATCATTAAAGACAGCCCTAGTTTCTTTCCTAAGTTTTTCTAAATTGGAGTTCCACCACGGCGTCTTCTTTGCCAGTGTTATCTTTTCCGGGCAATTATTAATCCATGCTGTGTGGACAGCTTGGACTATTGCGTCCGCTGAGAATTCTATGTCTATTACAGAATTTAGCTTACATTTGGGGTCCTCTAGTTCCACCTTCAGTTGCCTTGCGTAGGCTGACCAGTCAGTATTCCTAGGGTTGCGTTTTAGTACTGTTTCTAAATGAAATTTAGTGTTGTACCTGAAGCATATATATCTATGATCAGATAAGGATATATCATTAGATACGTACCAAGAACTAATACTATTAGTAGCGTTGTTAGAAATTAACGTTATGTCAATTACCTCACCTCGTCTAGCATTGACGAAAGTTGGTTCATTGCCTTTGTTTAGTATTTGTAGGGAAGAAAAATCCAGTACCTTCTCTCCTCTTCTGTTGACGTCTGAGCTGCCCCAGATGACGTGGTGTGCATTTGCGTCGCAGCCGATGATGAGATCAGTGTTCGCTTGGCTGCCAAGTGCAGCGAGACCCCTAAGTTGTTGCGTGATGGGGTCCGTTGCTTCGTAGGGAAGGTATGCCGACGAGATGATAAGTTGCTTACCCTCCCCCTTGTTTTGGATCTTGACAGTCGTCAGATCCCTGGAACAGAAAGCATGTAAGAGCATCGCATTGATGCCATTTTTCACATAGACACATGTTCTCATATTACTATCGGGACAGAGATAAATAATTGTCCCCCCAGTATTGTTTAGTCCTCTTATATCACCTTTATATATATATGGTTCTTGAATAAGGGCAATATCGAATTTATCGCTTTTTAACTGCCTTGCCAGAAGGGCTGTGGCTGCTTTATTGTGTTGTAAGTTAATTTGTACACACCTTATACCCTCCATTGGGACGTTTAATGTTTGGTGGTGCTGAGATCAGCAGCCACCTCCTGGACAGTATCTTCGCAGGACATGGGTGACAGGGGGTGCCCTCCAGGTAGAGCTCAGACAGGCCCCGCAGGTCCTCCGAGCTCACCAACGATGACAACGGAGAGGACTCACGAGTCATACGCGGCACGGCCAGATCCTCCGTGGACGCCACCCTGCTTCCCATCTCCCGCGCCTGTCACTCCATATCGTCCGCCACGATTTCGCTGCTGGTTGGCAGCGCCTGCGGCTCCGGAGCCTTGCCGGTTTCCTCAGCCGTCACGAGCGGCTGGGTGTCCGTTCCCGGGGCAGCACAGGTGTTGATCGCACCTCCTCCATGCCTCCTCAGCATCCTCCAATAGCTTGAAGGAGCTGAGATCAACCCCTGTGTGCAACTGGTAGCCGGCCGCCTTGATGACGTCCGCCGACACTCGATCCATCAGTACGATGCGCCGAGTACCGGCCGAGGCCACCAAGGTCCACCACGTTCCTTTCTTCCGTGTGCAACAAGGGGTTATACCGTTGTAGCACACGGTAGAGCAGTTTGATGTCCGGGTTACCAAGGATCTTCGTTTTCCAGGCCATCTTCACTGGTTTAGGAAGGTCCTTGGCATCCACGACCTTTAGGCGCAGCCCAGCAATCTCCACTCCACCGATTACTGAGTTGAGCCAGGCGGAGGCCTCTCTCCCTTGGCAATTGACGTGGAGAGCGCCCCCCACCACATTGCCGATCGTGATCTTCGGCAGAAGATCCGGAGCGTCAGCCAGGAGCTCTAGCACGGCTACCTGTATGTCGCCCACATGCTCTGCCAAGATCCTGTCAGCTGGAAAGGTCACTGGGACCAATGCTACCCTCTCGCTAGCCGTTACCTCCGCAAACGATCCTCCCACCTTCGTTCTCTTGGAATCTCCGGCCAACACAGAGGAGTCGCCACTAGCTCCCAGTGATCTTTTATTGTGGGGCTTCCCTGGACCCACAACGGATGCGTCCAGTGGTCCACCCACCGCCTTCGCCTTCGCGTTCGCACGCCTCTTCTGCCTCCTGCTCATGACCACTTCTCCATCCGCCAGCACATCCACGCCCGAGGGAGTGGTATTGCCGTCATGGACGCCCGAAGCTCCATCAGCAGGATTTAGAAGGGGTGTCTTCGCCGGTATGCTACAGGCGGCTACCGTATTGCTTCCCTTTCCTCCAGTACCCGCACCAGTCGGTCTCCATCCGGGGACCTGCTGAGCGTGTCCTCTTCTCGACCCATAGGGAAGATTCCGGACGGTGCCTTTGGAATGGGCTGCTTCACCGTAGCCCCTGCCTCTGGTGCCCTGCACCCCCTCTGTCCTTGCGGACCTCCACGTTGTACCGGCTCTCGCATCTCTGTCCAGGACAGGGTTGCGTACCGCCGGTACAGTGTTTGCGCTGTGCGCTTTGGCCTCATCCCTATTGGGTCCGGCTTTTCCTCCTTCCTTCGTCGTTTTAGGTGCTATGTGTTCCATGCTACCTGCCAATTACAAATTCATCAGACTGGCTCCCCACCCTCCTTGGAGCCCTCACATCTGGGGATGCTTTGACGCATCAGGGATACCAGGCTGACATGGCGCCCCGAAGTGGGTTGCCTGTGAATCCGCACGGTGCCAAAACCTTCGTCGACTCCTCAGCCGACTTGGGTTTCGTGCTCCGCCGATTACAGACCCCATCACCCCAGGACACTCGCCTTGCGACCATCAGACTGGACGCGACGGCCGATTGATCCTGGCTGGCTAAGCCAAGACCGCCCGTTTGAGATGAATCCAGAGCCAAAGAAGGTTATGTCTAACAGGGATAACGACAGCAGACCCCTGCTTCGACGCAGCCCCCAGGATCTCCTTCTCCACCCGTACGGGTCTCCGCGCACAGCACAAACACGCGGGTGGCATTTTACTACTCGCCATCCTTCTTTTTGGATGGAGAGCCAGCTTCGACATGCCACGTTATCGCTTGCGGCGGATAGTTAGGGAAACGGGCCATCAATCGCACACCTCCACCTCTCGTACTTACTTGTCCGTCCACAGTCCATTGGCTGCCATTCCTCACGTCGCCCCGATCAACTAGCCCAGGCGCTGCCCACACTATTTAACCGGTTACGACGTCAGGCCTGCCACCAATCTACCATGGACGTACCCACAAGTCCCTATTAGTAGTGGCGTGTCAATATTGGCCCATCTGAGGGATAAGGATAGGTAGGGATTAACTTTAGGACAAACTTGCACTGAATCTCCGACCTGCCCTGGTTGTCAGCAACTACATACTTTCGTATGACATCATTGACTTCCGGAGCCGGCAGACAACTCGTTACACGCCTGTCCTGAGATGGCTCAACTGATTGTTTTCGTTCTGCCTGTTTCTACGGTAGAACCAGGCAACTAACAGGCAGTAACCGCGAGAAGGAACACAATCAGTTTTGCCTCGGGTATCTTGGCAACTGTGAGCTCCTCCCGAGGTCTTTTACCATGTTAGTTACCGGGCAGGCAACTACCATAGGGACAAACCCACCACAAGTAGCGACCGGTCGCAAATTTCCCTTGCAGTGGACCCACCCCCGCCCGAATAAAGGAGTTACTTTATTATATTTCATTAGATCAGGAAACTCACCACAATCAACACAATGATTAAATATTACTACCACGTCAGGTGCTACGATTTCAATAAGGGATTTGACGACATGAACAGAGACTCCCCAGAGGGCCCAGAGGTCAGAAGTTTTCTTTACATTGATGGATTTAAATACCTTTATTACATCTGAGATCACAATATGTCCAAAATTAAAGTCGTTACTACACATAGGGACGTTATCTCTTAATAATATAGTGGCAGACGAAGGTGATGAATTTAAATCCTTAGTTATGGAGACTGGTATATACCTATCGGTGAAAAAAGTGTCTCGTCGATATATGTATTCTGCCTGTTCTAACCTATGGTACTCGAACATGGTCACTGACTGAGGCGCAGAAGACCAAGTTGGAGGTTCGCCATGGAACGCAGCAAACTAGGTGTAAGGCTAATCGGCCGAATGCGTTCCAAAACCGGGATCACTGACGTCGGAGCCAAAATTGCCAGGCTAAAGTGGGCACGGGCCGGCCACGTCTGCCGCATGCACCCGCAGTGGTGGGCTAAATTAGCAACAGAATGGGTGCCACAAATGCGCGGCGACAACGCGGTAGGCCCACCAGACGGAGATGGCGGGATGATCTGGACGCATATCGAAACTACACCTCCACCTACTGGCATAATGTAAAATGCAATTATTTCCGCTACCTAAAGGTTGTCTGGAAGAGATCGCTTCTTAGCGATAAGACCGCCTGTTGTCTACCTCTAGTGAAACGCTACTTTTTCTGTAATTGTTTTCATTTATTGAGGTGTGCGATAAAGAGTATTTGTATTGTATTGTATTGTAAACTACTAACAGGAGAGTTGAGAGACAAAGGGGGAGGCGTTTGCCCAGCAGTGGGACACTAACTTTTGATTTCTTTGATATTATATTAATGGAAATCGGCAGTCTGTACAAATCCCCGTTCATTGAAATAGCTAAATTAGCGTTATACCCAAACGACATAAGTAGGTAAATACTTATTCCGCTTTTATATCCAAGCATTTTAACTACACCGATAGTTCTCTGCGTTGCGAGTTGAAACAGATTATTGTTTAATGGAGCATGACAATTATTAATAGTTTGAAACAACTTGTAGTCCTCGAGGCTCGGGCGGTATGTTAGTTTGCCATAATAATATTAACATCCAGCCCTGGGTGGATATTGAACTTCTACAGCGCCTTAATTACCTTTAGATAGATGGGCTCATGGACTGTGAAGGTAATTGCTCTGCTGTACTAAGTTAACTCTAGGTACAGTTTGGCATCCAATATCCTTATTTATATGCTGGTGGTAATATGTTGTGATTTCTTCCCTATTACTCGCTTAATAATTACATAGTTTATGTACGGACCTTTACAAATAAATCTGAACAATTTTAGCGTAAGATGTTAAGAAAAGTTAAGCATGAAATCTTTATGAGCTTAATTTATTTTTTATTTCATTGCGGTTTTTAGCGTATACTTGAATGTTTAATTAGGTATATTTAATTGTTGGTATACGGTTTATTATCGTCACAAAACGTATCATGATATTTTGACAGAACCGCAGTAGTACCTACCTAAGTATCGCAGTAAAGCTTGTTCACGAAATAAAGTAGCCATCGTAAAATCAGTATCCCATGTAGTTCTAACAGCCATGGGTCTGTAAATTGATTCTTCTGTTTTATGTTTAACAATCCGATATCCAAAAGCATTCGCTTAAAAGCCGTCAATTTCAAAATAACTTCAAATAATGCTGAATGCAAAAGTTCAGGAACAAAAAAGTGCAATCTTCCGAGACGATTTCAACAATGTTACACTTGAAATTGTTAATAAAAATTGTATACACGAGGTTTTTCTAGTATCAGCATTAATAGACTAGCGGCACATGCTGAAAAAAATATGGGTCCTTTGAACCACCAGGTGACCTATCTAGAACGATATAAGAGCATAAAATAATAAGATTCAGCACTATGCCGTCACTTGTAAGCTGTCCAACTGAGTGCAGGTGAGAATTCAAGAGTACATGTATAGTGAGTACATTTTGGGCACATATTTTTGTACGGCATTCTTACCACCGATAGACCCATGAAAAATAATAAGCAAACGCACAGTGCCGTAAGAAATTTGTGGGCCACGGATTTTTTTTTAATTTTCCGACAATTACCAGGGTAAATTTGGCCATTTGATTTTGTACGGCATCTGTGTCATACTATTTCAATATTGCTTCTAATTCATTATTCCGCAACGCCATACAAAAATCATGCGACAAGGGGAAAAAATCGAGGGTTGCAATCCCTTCTCTTTCCATGGTCCAGGGGGTAATTTGACACAACATGAAATAAATTTATTTTGAAAGTATTTTATGCATAGATAATATTTTTTCATATGCCGTAAATTTTCGTTGGTTCAAAAGGGAAAAAAAACTATACGAAATATAAGATGATTTTTTTTATACGGCATTTAGATATTTTACTTTTACTAATTTTCATAGTCTTTTCGTGATTCTAGGTTCCTAGTTAGAAACTATAGAGATGATGACGTCATGGGTAAATAAATAAATAAATCTTTACATCTTTAATTTGTAGGTAAGACTTTGATTTTGACAAATACATATTTGTTTCAGAAAATAATAGAGAAATTAATTCGGACGTCGATGAAGACGTTGATTCCGATAACAACTGAGCCACTGATTCCGATACTGAATAAATTTATCTAATTTTTCTAAAAAAATACATTT
>JALPQI010007848.1:0-48006 GCA_025490895.1 Thaumatotibia leucotreta | reverse complement strand
TATCTGTTATCTTACTTATGACCTTTTGTTTTGCGTTAACACTTACTAGATAATCAGCAGTCGAGCACTTTTCTATTTTGTTAATGACGCAAAACAGAAGGTCGTAAGTGAGATGAGAGATAATATTTCCCGAAATATATTTCTTTTTTAGATTGACAGGTGTGTCACGACCATGTTTGAAAGTTAAGGGTCCCAAAATAACTTTTAACGGGTAGTTACGCGTACATTTTAAATTAGTTTTCAAAATATACAATTAATATTAAAATATCAATACTTAAATTCTCATTTTGATTAAAATGACATCTGCATACTAGTTTTTACTATCTGAAGAGGCCCGATATCAGATAATTATAACATTGAACCTCTGTACTGTAATCGAGAATGTTCAATAAGCACATCTTTTATTATAATTATATCGACATATTTTTAATCGATATCAAATCCCTATGACTTGCCCCCAGTTATCCCAGGTATGTTAATTAATCTATTGCCTGTTATGTGTCTGCACTTAAACTATGAATACCGATATGAATATAACTATGAATATATCCTAGATTGACTTATAAACTGTCGCGGCAACATTACTTTCGAATCCCATTCTAATCGCGGTTTGATAATACACATCGACATGTCATGTAAACACACGGGGAATTTGAAATTATTGTTCTATTTTCGTACTGACAGAAAACCCAATTGCAACTGTAAGATTGACCAAAAAGTTTGTTCAAGGGATTTGCTTCAATATTTTGAAGCAAGTCATTCAATAATTCTCCATATTTTTTGCAATTAGTACTTCATTTGGATGCTTGTATAATCATTCACCTCAACTCTGGTGAAATTACTTTATTACTTTTAATTAATTAGGGGTCGGAACTATGGATGCAAAACTTTAACTAAACTTTAAAATTGACTATGAATATTAGGTATTGAAAAATCTATATCCAATTTCATTCCCTATCTCGGAATCTTAAACTTACAATGTGTGGGTGTGTATATCCATATATGTATATTTATGGATGCATGTGCTATGTCAAGTCCACTTGAAAAGTTTTGTTGAAGTTTCACATCCATAGTTCCGACCCCTAAAAATTACCTATACCTACCTATTCTTAGAAATCAGCAACCATAAAACATTTAGGTACCTGCCTATAATAGCATATGACTATGTTGGAATACTTGAACATCCGTATCCACATTCCACATCCACGCATCCGCGGATGTTAACATATTCATAGGGGCTACCGCCAACATCGAAAATCGTAAATTTCGTACACCTGTCCCTGTCTCTCCGATGATGCTTCCGTTAAAATGATAGAGATAGATGGTTGAAATTCCCTAGTTTCGAAGTTCGAAGTACTGGATCCGCGACATGCTGATGTTTAACCCGTCAATGGCGCCGCGTCAAAGCTGAGAGGTCTAAAGGTTGACGCTCACTTTATGTTTTTAAAGAAAGGTATATTATAAACAGAGATCGGACAAATGTGCGTCATTGTTCGCAATAATATGGATATGACTCAAATTTTGATTAAATTAATAATTTAACGAATAATTTCTTGAAATTTAATTTCGAAGCTTTGAGGTGACTATTTACAAAGGTTTTCTCAGTTACCGGTGTCAAATAGGTAATGTTCTGAAAATGTTTAAATGATTAATTTTTCAATCAACTTTCGAGTCATGTCCATATTACTGCGAGCAAAGACGCACATTTGTGCGATCTCTGATTATAAACCTGAATCAGCGACCGGATACTGATATTTTCTCCATACAAAAGAACTGTTTTTTTCGGTTACCGCGAGGATTACTTATGAAATAAAACTATGAAAACGGATAAACTCGCGTATATTAATTAACTTTAACTTCATTCCGACGTTTCGAACTCTTTGCAGGGTTCGTGGTCTGCGGGCGACCCGTTCTTTATCGTTCTTCGGTATATAAATTCTAAGTTATTGTAGTAATTTAAAAATACAATGTCGTAAATTACACTAAATATTGAGTGCATCAAGGGAGGTAAGTACGGAATTACTAACGAGAGTGTTAGAAGCCCGACGCTGTCAGGCGGAGGGCTTTTATGACTCGAGTTAGTATTCAGCTTCTTACCTACCGCGATGCATACAATGTTTTTCATCACACTTGCCGACAAAAAAATAAGTTTTAAGACATAATATTATGAAATGACGTACTGACATTTCTATTACTCCCGCTACGCGCGCAAGCAATGGCGCGCTTAGACAGCAAGTGAGATGAAAATGTATTCTTACTGCCGTCACGACACGGACAAAACCAAGCGGAACCAGCGGAAACCAGTTTAATATACTGGGATTTTTCGAGTCTTTCCTAAAATACCGGTTCCGGTCCCTAACCTGAATATGTTACTAAAAGTAAATAACAGTCTTTATCTCAATTAATTAAATAACATTGCCAGCTTTACCTATACTGACCAGGGTTCATGGCCAAGATGCCTATCGCTAACGCCGCGGCCACGACATCGGTCTAAGGCGACCGGCTTAGCGGAAAACGTATGGTGCTCCCTCTCGTACCCATATCGGCATCCTGCTCCAACTCATTGATTCGCTCGCCGCTGGTCGCCTTAGACCAATGTCGTGGCCGGGGCATAACGCTGAATTGTGAATCGTGGAAGAACAAATAATTGTCTTTATCCCACTAATAAGGAAGAGTGCCAGAGAGAGAAGACTACAATACGCTATTGAGCGTCAGCGATTGGCAACAAGGCTGCCCTGTAGCCGTTTGTGTCCTTATTTTGTGTCCCTAAAAAACGTGACACAGTTGTGATTTTTGTATGAGATGATGTTTTGTTTCTAATTTTTGATGTATGGATGGATTAAAATCTAGCGTGAAAAAGAAATACAAGTGCACCGGATTTTTTTTATATACAGGCTGTAAGTCTAATACGGGCGAAGCTCTTAACGGGTGTTAGTTTACAATATAATAAATCCATTCAAATAACTTTTACTTAAAACAAGAGCAACTAAATTTTCCATACAAAATAATTCGGCACGCAATGTAGAGCAACATACGCGTGTTAAACACTCGTTGACAGCTAATTTCAAAAGCAGATGACATAACTGCCATATCAACAATAACAAATGTTCGTACCTACATTGCTGCTCATAATTAAGAGTAACTTAAAAAAAACCTTGTAATCCATGATTACGCTAATGGATCCTATGCCTGGTTTAATTGATCGCCCGTATTAGACTTACACACTGTATAGAGTCGAAACAGCAACGAAAAGCGTGACAGAGTGGTATGAAACAGGACAACGATAATAATTTTGACCCTTGTAATAGACTGTGTTCGTTCTTTTTTATTTTCTTCTTTCTTTTTTTCTTTATCCTAGGATTCCTGGGTAAGTGTGAGCCGACCATAACTCGTCAATGGCGCCGCGCTCACAGCCAAGAGGGCTAATCCCGCTCAAAGCGGAATAGCGGGTAATTACCATCTCGCCGACGTATTGTCACGTGATTCTTTAAAGACTTCAAAGGAAATCCTCAATTTGACACGTAGTTTTACATACGGTGCCTGGGGTTTACCACGAACGAAGACTCTCTCTCGCACTCGCGAATTCGTACGTAAGTGTGATAGAGCAACACTTCGTTCGTTATTCGCGGTAGGAACTCTGTACTCAACTGCGGGTTTAGCTTTGGAGCCTGTCTGCGAATCTACACTTGTAAGTTTACATAGCCTCGCGTTAAGGTTTCGGCGTTTTCCATACAAGAAATGTGTTTTATAAATTCATTAACTATTGGTAGATACAAATTTAGTTGTAGGCATCAAGAGCATTTCGAATAGGTAGTCACTTGTATTAAATTTATTCAAAACCACGCAAGAGAAAATTGTGAAGTGTTTACTTTCAGAGTTTTATTTCTGTACTGGAGCCCATTTCTCAAAAGCTTATAACTTGTAATACAAGTAGAAGTCTCTTTTTGACACTATTAATTAGATAAGGACTTCCGCTTGTATGTACTACAAGTTACAAGCTTTCGAGAAATAGGCCCCAGGGGCCTAATATAAACAATTCAGTGTTTTTTTTAATTCTCTCACATCCTTCGTGGTTTTGATTAGACGTTAAAAAACAAGTATGGTAGTAAAACTTAGCTGATTTTACCTCTGAAATTGTCTCCTGATAATGTCACTTAATGGTAGTTGGTAGCGTTACCACGGGACAAACTCACTCGTACGAGTCACCGTGGTAGGGCTACGAAAACATGGCGGTGGCGTCTGTTTGCGTCTAGGAATTCATTTCCTGCACCTATTCTGAAGCGTCTTGGGGCTTCTTATGCTTTTCCTGCTTTTAATGTTTAAACTAAAGTCCGCCGCGCGGTGACGGCTGTAAGAATACATACATTTGTCACCTCCCAAATTTTTCCTTAGGTGTCGTAAGAGTCGACTAAGGGATTGAATAGTTTATCGAAGATTGATGATGGGCAGCAGCATCATCATAGTGGACACACTACTGTGATCGCCAACTCGCTTGCCCGCTGCATTGCTGTGTTGAACTGCCAAGGACACACTTTGAACCGATTGTATAACCCGACCTGAAATCGCAACCCCTATCCGCAAAACGCCTGCCCAGGGTGCTTAGACAAGTTGCCAATCGCTAACGCGTAATCGTCAATCGTCTTTGTCTCACTAATATGAAAGAGTTGCAGAGAGGGAAAACTACGATACGCTACTAAGCGTTAGCGATTGGCAACTTGGCTAAGCATCCAGGTTCTTTACATACATTTCGCCTCCGAGCCCCAGGATCCAGCCGTCTCAACAAGTTAAGATATCTTAGTTCCAGAATAGTCCACCAGTCGGCGCCGCGGGCGCGACCCAGATCCTTTCAGCCCATTTGCTGTATCTCTGTTTGACATCGCAATACCAGACTGAGATAGTCTAACTGCATTCAAATATGAAAGGAAGGATAAAGACTTCTTTCAAGACGTCACTGCGGTTAAGACCGGGTGTACACTGGCGTATAAAATGAATAATGCTGGAGACACATCGTGTGATATGTTGGATATTTTATGAGGTTGGCATTTAAATAATAAGCGCTTTTAAAAAGGAGTATGTTTCGTAACCTAGAGGAATTAAATACCTGACGCTTACATAACTTTCGGGCTTTCAATTCGAATATTCGAAAACTTCGAATGATCTGTCCATTTAAATTTAGTATTCGAATAATATACGGCTTGAGGTAATTTAGTATTTTTACTACCAAAAAAATTACTTTACAGCAACAATAAAATTACCACGTTTTAATACAAATTCTACATAAAAGTTATTACATTATTGCACGTATTAGGAAACCTTTTTTGGATTTTCTACGATTTTTCATGAAATTCTGATTTAGATACCCTACGAAAACAAACCCTAAATGAACCAAACGGACTCAAGCTCTATAATATAAGCAAGTAAGCTGATGGCCCTTGTAGCCAAAGCTGTAATAAATGAAAAAAAAAAGAATACTTATTGAAATATTTGACGTAGGTCGGTCAATATGCAAATCAAAGGAATTTTACCCGCAATTAGGGTTATTTGAGAATTATAACTAATGTGAGACCGGTGAGACTCAAGCATATTTAAACATTTAGCGAGACTGGTTACTGACGTCCACAAAAAGAGGAGACACTGCTGATATTTGGCTTACTCCATATGTGAGCAAAGGGCTAAATTGAAAATGTTTATAAAACATCTTCTCTAATATGCAGTTTCAATTTTATCTACTTTTTGTGAAGTAATTATCGAGTAAGTTGCGAATGTTGCGATACAGCGAGGAAATACCGCCAGCATCGTCGGTACAATGCCACAAGGACCAATCTTAGATATAGGTTAGGTTAAGTAGATTAGTTAGATTTAATCTATGTACATACATTGTAGTTTTGAAAATAAATATATATTAAAAAAGTAGGTAATTATCAAGTATTGGAGTTAAGGATAAACTAGATCAAATAATAATAGTGCTAAGCGTTCATGACTTTAAATTATCAAAATATTGACGTCGCATAATTGGGTAAAATGGCGACCGCTTGCCCTTTGGGTTAAACAAAGCGTCCGGTCCGGAGGGTGAAAATTAACCCTTGCTCCTGCGAAACAAAATGTCACGTCCCATTCAGATCGTTTGCTAATAGCCTACTTCCCTAATCAAATTATTCTATAAACGTTTGAAATTAAGGCTTTGATGGTAATATTGTTAATACACGGAAACTGACAATAACCAAGCAGGTAGGTACAGTAAAGGAAATTGATTCACGTACCATTTCGTACTTTATCACAGTGACAGTCAGTATTAAAGTTTCTAGGAACTTCATATTGTTGCCACTGAAATAGTACATAAATCAATTTCCTTGACGGTACATATTCATTAGATACAGTAACATCTTTGGCTTATAAAAATATTTTTTTTTGTTATCAATGAAGACAATCTTTTAAAATTTTCAGCATTTCGGCAGTAGGCATACCTACCTAATTAATATAAAAATCCTGTAAAGAACTATAATACACCTGATCTACACTTTCAGAAACTTTACTACTATTTTAAAGAGCCATTTACCTACACGTACCAATACCTAATTAATAATAATAAATGTTCTGAAAGTGATAGGGGCCTATACATTTAGGTAGATATGTAGGTACAGTCGAGTGCATTAATATATAGACACATTTGTAAGGAATCAGTATGGAGAAGTGTATATCCTCCTGAGTCCTGGATAAAAAATGAGTACACTCGCATAAAAACCGAGAGTCCTTTATAACACTATCAGCGTAAAGTCCTGGGTAAAAATCGAGTACGCTCGCATTAAAGCTGAGAGTCCTTTATACCACCATCAGTGTTGAGTCCTGAACTTTCTACCGCTTATTTTAAGGTTTAAAATGAGTTTGTCAGATTTTTGTTGGAACAAAGTTGGTTATATACTCTAAGAGGTATACTTTAAGCATGATTTATTTTACAAATTATTTGGGCGTTACAAAGGCCTCTCGGCTTTTATGTGACTAAGATTTTATAATAAATGTGGCGAATACGAGTCATTTTGTATGAAATCTGGTGTATCTTTGAAAAATAAAATTAAATATAAGGAATTGTCAAAATGCAATAATTTTTTAAAATAACAAAAAGTGTAGAACCATTCTGTTATGAAAACATAAAAATCTTTCTTTTAAAATCTAATTCAATACAAAACTGTTGTAGTTTAATCAGTCTACTTCTCACATCACAAATAGAATCCTCATAAAGTAACTTAATTAAGTATTTTAACAACAATTGTAATAAACCTTCTGTAACATTATATAACTAATTAAGAAATTTTAATCTACATGTTTCAAGAAAAACTCATTTTAAACAAGTGTGAGGACTAGGGCTTGCATTCCGGAATTCCGGAATTTCGAAATATCGGAATCTCGAACCGATTTTGCTGCTTTTACAGTTCCGGAATTGACACAGCTAATATCGGAATTTCGGAATTAAAAATGAGTGTTTTTATTATATGGATAAACATAAACAGCCGTATTCATAAAAAGTTAGAGGACTGTTGAAGGGTCCTTCAGAGACGGATGTCAAAAAACGTTATTCATAAACGTCAAATAGCGCTAATCAGTCCCTCAACAGTTCATTATCTCATGCTCAAGTTACGAGCTCGTGCACCCTACTTTATCTCCTCATTAAGCCTTATTTTACAAGATGGCGGCCAGAATATCGAACAGCTGTTTTTGACATGAGCACAAGTCGAGATGTTTTTACCTGGATCCGCGCCTGGCCGAAGGTTTGAGCTAATCAGCCAAGTTTTTCTTATTCTTGATTATACATTCACATGCATTGATTTTTACGATAGACTCTTTTGCAATGTAAAATAAGAGTAACAACATATAGCTACAGCTACAAAAAGTATGTCAGTGGTTAAAAAAAGCTTTTACGCAACTGTCGTCATGCGTAGAAATACATATCTAATTTAACCTATACACGGTGCAGAAAATTCTTTCAGACTCCTAAGTGGTGAAGTCGCCATCAGATATATTGAGAAAATGAATGTACTTACGTGAACCAATTTCCGTGACAGTATACTTAACAGCAGCCGATTAAAAATGCCGTGTAGTGACGGCAGTATGAATACCTACATTTGTCACCACCCCAACTCTTTGTGTGGGTGTCGTAAGAGTCGACTAAGGACTATTATTTGATAGAAGATTGATGATGGGCAGCAACGTCATCATTGTGGACACGTTACTGCGATCGCCAACCCGCTTGGCCAACGTGGCGATTATGGGCATTTACCTCCTAATGCGTCTATATACGCACAGTTAATAGGAGAGGCCTACGAGCAGTGGACTGAAATAGGCTGATGATGTGTGTGTGAATAAAAAATATGTAGGTTCTTCGAGAGGCATACAAGCACACCAACTTAGCAGTTATTATTAGCTATGGTACTTACATATAGCTCTATATTGGAGCATTTAACTAACCAGAGAACACAATAAACAGTCATACAGTATGCTCATATGCTTTGGTAGAAAAGAAAGCCTGTCAATGGTCACTCCAGTTGGTTGAATCCTCTACTAAGGGGATTTAAATAGGCAATCAAAGAAACTTGCATGTAATAAAAAAATAATATATATTGAAAGTCAAAAAATTTAACAATCCAGTGAATGAAATATAACTATGACAATAATACTCGTAGAATAATTGATTCTGTCCATGACATTCTCATGCTCCCTGCTCCATGCTTTTTGATCAGGATTTTATGCAGCTGTATGGAATCTCTACAGCAGTTATATCAGCTGTCCACATTCTGGCTTCAAATTCTGAAATTAAAAACAACTGATTAGAGTATATAGTTGCATTTTGATATTGTTAACTTGTGCCTGTTAAGGCAAAACTAATAAACCTTATTTTGAATACATAATGCCTAGTTTTTTAATTAAATTATGCACAATATACATCCATTTTACAATGAGCAAAAATAATACAGCCAAATCAATGTTCAGGAAAGTAAATTTAAAAAAATATAGGTACCTAAATTATGAACCAAAATTTAATTTCGTATAAATTCATCATCAATGTGATTACAAAAGTAATAAACAAAAATTCCCTTTCAACTTCTTGTACCTTTTCCCAAAGACCATGACCGCTGGTTAGAAATTGATACTTACTGTTTCGACACCAGTGCTTCTGCCAGTTGGATGGCCGGAGGCTACCCCTCATGTTACTCCACGGGCTGGGGCTTCTTGGTCTAAATTCTGACTTGTTTGCCGCTGAAGTTCCTATTTCAATCTGAAAAATTACATACATGTAAATGATCAAATGTTTCTTTAAACTACTTTTTTTCCCTAAGTTAGATATGCCTTATGTATGATATGATAACATTCCATGTAGCTTTTCATCTATTAGCTACATTTCAAGGATTAAAAAGCAACCATAATTATTATTATCTATGAAATTTTATTATAAATACATTTGTTATGTTGCATAAATGTAATCCTGTCTTAACCCTTGATAGGGCACAGGTCTCAAAAACAACCATCACTGTGACAGTCTTTTTGTTGTATTTTTTTCTTAAGCATAATTTTTTGTACTACAGGATGGATAGAGGCTTGAATCCAGGATTGTTTTGAGTCTTGCCTGTTAAAGGGTTAACTATCTTCCCTTACACCCATGAAACAACAAATTAAAGTATAAATATAACTATTATAGGTGCTATATTTTGGATAGTTGAAACCATCTACCACTTTTTCATATAGTTGCCATTTCAATGTATATGTACCTAAATATTAATTTCATTGTCTTTGAACTTAATCTTTCCATATACTTGATTAGAACATTAAACCTACAGTCATTACTTTTTGATTTAGCACAAATGAACATGTATGCATGTATGTATGAAATGTAGGTATGCAAAGTAAGGAAGTGTCTCACAGAAAAACAAATAAATAATAGCCTACCAATATACAATAATAACCTTAAAACTCGATGCACATACCTACACATGAATACAAACAATGACTTACCGCGTTTTTATTTTCCATGCAAAACACTTTCTTTTGCTAATTCTTGTAGCAACATGCGTAATAAAAATCGTTGAAAAGTTACAAGTTTAGTAATAATTTCATAAACTTGTTGTAAGTCCGTACAGAGCATAATTAAATCACATGTTTTTTACGTATCTTATCTTCTACGGTCCAATTTTCATTTCGTATCCTTGAATTCACTTTTAAGAATGAAATACATCATAAAATTGCAAGTCGTAACATAAAATTTGCAATTTTTACTAACATAACAATGGCGCCATCCGATCATAAGCTGTCAAATTAAAAAAAAAAGTAGTGATGTGCTTACATTTTTGAGCCATATTTGTCAAGACGGCAACATAACAATTCCAATCGGTAAATTAACGGCTTATTAGTTAATATAGGTTTAGTGAGCGTTTATGAATCAACATTTAGATAAACAGTTCATTAGGCTTAATCAGTGTATTAGTTAATGAACAGATCAAACCTCCATTAAGGAATTTTTATGAATACGGCTGAAAATATCAACACGATTATGATAATCAGGTACAGAATACAGGATACAAAGCCACCACAATATATATCGATAAGTAATTCTAACCACAAATTGTGTTATGTTTTATTTTCTGTAAAATAAACTGTGTTTACTAAATTAAAAAAAGTTTAGTAGTACCTAGCTACTAAACCACGAAAACTGGCCAAGGTAAACAACGATCCTGTACCAGATTTTAATTATCAATTGGGTTGCAATTATTTACCGTTATTTTTCTTTTAGCCCTTCGATAATTATACGCATTACTATTTACATAATATGTAAGCCCTTCGATAATTATACGCATTACTATTTACAATCTGGATATGTATGTATGTATGTATGTAAATTCTTTATTGTACACAAAATACAGGCAAAAATACAAATTTTTACAAAGAATTTGACAGGTACAAAGGCGAACTTATCCCTGTAAGGGATCTCTTCCAGTTAACCTTTGAGCAAAGGAGTCGTCTATATGAAGCAAAAGATAGGCAAACATACCGTGTACAGTGGAGAATATATTTGAGTAATACCAAACACTTAACTGTTATTATACCAACTAACATAAACTCCTACATCCAATACACATATAATTAAAATATTAAATACATATACGTACATATACTACACATCAATAAATATAATACTCAACCAATTCACAAAATGTCGGAGAGCCACAATTTTTTCAGACTGTTCTTGAGTGACGCCACAGACTGGGACTGTCTGAGGGACAATGGAAGCCCATTCCACAATTTCACAGCACGCACCAAAAAAGATCTAGAGTAAGTACGCGACTTATTACACGGCAAAGCAAGAGTTAGGTTAGGTTAGGATATATAATGAATGATAATAAAAATCTGGTACAGGATCGTTGTTTACCTTGGCCAGTTTTCGTGGTTTAGTAGCTAGGTACTACTAAACTTTTTTTACGTACTTTAAGTACTTTTGTTACGTACCTGTAAACTTTAAGTTTAAATGTCGAAGAATCTTAAACTTTGACTTAAGTCTCCACTTGGTCTAATAAAGATAAAGATAAAGATATATTTATTTGCAAAAAATGTAGTAATTAGCATAGGTGGACAGTAATTTGAGTGCGTACATTTCACTTGATGAAGCATGCAAATATTTCTTATTGGCTAAATATTATTAATACTCAAGCATCAATGTGTTCAATTCAAGCATCTTAAAACTATAGCTACAATAACATTATTATAATTCATAAGGGATTTCATTTCTAACATTAATATAAAATTATTTATTCATTTACGGATGTCAAATATTCATTAATGGTATAATAACATTTATTCAAGCAAAAATTATATAATTTGTTTTTAAATTCAGGCATGTCAGAGTTCTTTATTTCTACGGGTAAATGATTAAATATTTTTATTGACATACATAAAACATTATTTGCAAAGAAAGCAGACTTCGAGTGAAATGGATAACATAAATTGGCACCATTTCGAGATTGATATATTGTGATAGATGACTTATTTCTAAATGATTTAATATTATTTTTCACGAAGAGACCTATCTCATGTATATACAGTGATGGTAGCGTCATTATTTTCAGCTCCCGGAATAAAGGTCTACAGGATTCTGTTTGATGTACACCACATATAGCTCGTATACATTTTTTTTGTAGCAGAAATACTCTTTGCATATTACTACTGTTGCCCCAAAGTATTAGACCATAACGCAAATTGGACATTACATGTCCATTAAATGCTAATAAAGCAGTTTTTTGTGAAGACATTTGGGAGAGCCTTCAAAAATATCAAGTAGCATTCCAAAAAAGTAAAATTTTGGTATCTGTAATTAAAGTTTACAGGTACGTAACTGATTGTTACACATGGTAGAACTTCTCGGCGAGATAGAGCGCGTTAGCCTTGAGTTTGGACTTAAGATAAACGAATAAAACAAAAATTATGATTGTCGACCGCATGAATAATTATGATTGTCGACCGCATGAATAACAATTCTCTAGAAATTACTCAAATTGCTAATTGTGATTTGGTGCAGTCGTACATTTCTCTGGGGGCTTTAATTACGAACAACGGAGGATGTATCGATGAAGTGAAGAGGCGTATGGCAATTTCTAGGTCTGCAATGGATAAGTTGAGGAAAATATGGAGGAATCGTAACATATACAGATACAGAGCCACAAAAATTCGGCTGGTTCGGGCACTTATATTCCCCATATTTTTGTACGCCGCAGAAACGTGGACCCAGCGGGAAGTAGAGAAGAAGAAGATAGACGCCCCTAGAGATGTGGTGCTGGAGAAGAATGCTCAGAGTATCATGGACTGAATTCCGTACCAACGAGTCGATACTTCGAGAACTAGGCATCAAACAGCGTTTATCATCTTTAGTTCAGCCTCGTATCCTCACTTTTTTTGGTCACGTGTGCCGCCGAGGAGAGGTGGCTGCGAGGAGCGACTTGTGGTGCAGGGAAAGATTGAGGGAACCAGGCCACGAGGAAGATCGCCTATGAGGTGGACTGACCAGATAAAAGCGGCTGTAAATGGCTCTTCATCACTGTATGAATGCACCAGGAGGGCGACCGTCAGAGAGGAGTGGCGACGTGTTGTAAAGCTTGCCACCAACAGCTGAAGTGATGACCACGACCACTCTGGCAAGAGTGTTAACGACAAAGAAGAAGAACTGATTGTTGCCAAGATTGTAACATATGTAAAATGACTAATGTTTCTAATTTGAATTACCATACCTATAAGTACTTAGCATTTTGTATAAGAACTTATCCTTAATTTATTAATGGACAATACAATGTGCCCATGAGTACAATAATTACCTAAAACTGTAAAATGCGATAGTTTCATTAATAAAATTCTTTTTTATGTAGTGCAGCATTCGAAACACACAAAAAAACTAGCTTCTTTTAGCCTCAGGAATATGCTGTTAAATTGTTTCCCTTTCCTCATGGGTATCTTGTATACAAATCACATAGCAATTTTACGTTTTATTGAAATAAGACCTAGATTTACAAAATTTTCGTTAATTCCGGAACTAGTATCGGAATTCCGGAATGGAAGTGTAATATCGGAAATCAGTTCCGGAACTGGAAATGGTCCGATATTGCAAGCCCTAGTGAGGACTTAATGATGCTATGAACAAAGTCCGAGAGGGCTTTACAAAGGTCAAATTAATTTAACACGTACTTGTACTTTAAACATCATATTTACAATAAAACTAGTAATTACATTATAATAAACTTATAAAATACTCATTGAATACATAAAAAAAGCAGACAAAAACAAACAGGTTTAAGCGAAAAAATAAGATTAAACTCGTCTCCATCTGCGTGACGTGACATCCTGCCGGACTTTTGACGTCGCACTTAATGGAATATTCTTGTTTACTGGGCAATAGCCTTTGCTAAATAGAGATCGGTATATTTCTGCTTGGATGACAACCATTGAATCTCAAAATCACGCCATTATCGCCTGATTTTAAGCGCGAAACATTAAGGCCTTTATAACGGTCAATCGGTGTTTATTCTTCTTCTTCTTCTTCAAGTGCCATCTCCATCCAGGAGGTCGGCGACCATACGTCCATATGTCCCTCTGTCTTCCGTCATGCGAATCAAACTATGCAAGCTCTCTACTTCCAACCAGTCTCTTATATTCCTAGTCCATGAAGTACGTCTTCTACCACGCCCGCGCTTCCCCTCGATTTTTCCTTCAATTATTAATTGCAGTAGGTTATATTTTTTGTTTCTATATATGTGTCCAAAGTATGCTGTTTTTCTTTTCTTTATTGTTGATACTACTTCTAAGTTTTTTCGCATGATTTCTAAAACTCTGGCATTAGTTACCCTATCCGTCCATTTTATTTTGAGCATCCTTCGATAAATCCACATTTCGAAAGCTCTTAGTTTGTCGATTAATTTCTTTTTCAGGGTCCAGCTTTCGGAGCCATACATAAGAATTGGGAATACGTAACATTTTACCAGTCTCCATCTTAGTTTTAGGTTAATGTTTCTGTTGGTAAAAAGTTTTTTCATTTTCTGAAACGTGTTTCTGGCTATTTCAATTCTCGTACGGATCTCCTTCTCCGATTCCCAATCTTCATTTAACCAACAACCAAGGTACCTGTAGCTTTTTACTCTGTCTATTATTTTGTTATCTAAGGTTAATGGAATAAGTGTTTGTTGTACTGGAGATTTGCTGACAATCATGTGTTTTGTTTTCTTTATGTTTATCTTAAGTCTATATTCTACCAGTGTATTATTTAATTTTTGCAGCATTTGTTGGAGATCTTCAGGGTTAGTAGCTAACAAGACAGTATCATCAGCATAGCGAATGTTTTGGATTAGTTTTCCATTCACACGGATGCCAAGATCAAGTTCATTAAAAGCATTTCTAAATATCATCTCGGAGTACAAGTTAAATAAGCCGGGTGATAAGATACAGCCTTGTCTTACACCTTTTTCTATTTGGACCTCTTCTGTCAGAAAACCATTAACTTTGATTTTGGCTCTCTGTCCCCAATATAAGTTTTCTACAAATTTAATGTCGTTTCCATCGACTCCGACTGCCTTCAACATATTAATAAGTTTAGCGTGATTAACATTGTCAAACGCTTTTTCGAAATCGATGAAGCACATGTGAACATCTACTTGAACATCTAAACATCTTTCTACCAATACTTGAACTGCTACTAATGCATCTCTGGTACCAAGTCCGGATCTAAAGCCAAATTGTGTCTCACTTAAGTTTTCTTCAATTTTCTTGTAAATTCTAGATTGTATGATTTTCAGGAATACCTTTAAGAAATGACTCATCACGCTGATCATACGATGATCGCCGCAGGTTTTGGCGTTGGACTTTTTAGGTAATGGTGTGAATATTGACAAGAGCCAGTCTTCAGGGAGCATATTGTCGGACTCATAAAATTTGTTAAACAGTAAAACTAAATTATCTATATTATATTCATGCATCAGTTTCAATACATCTCCACAGCAATCCCATCGGGGCCCAACGCCTTTTTCCCTTTCATATGTTCTAAGGCTGATATAAATTCTGATTTAAGTATTACTGGGCTCTTTAAGTTAAGATCACCTAAGGGTTCAGTTGATATTCTTTCATCTTTAAACAGATGTTGAACGTATTCTTCCCAGATCTTGCAAGTTTCCTCTTTATCAACAACAATTTTCCCATTTCTATTTATAATTGTACTTGGAGTTCTCTTTTTGTTTGTGTCTGTGAATTCCTTTATCTGTTTGTGTAAGTTAAAACTGTCATGTTTTTGTTGTAGTATTTCTATTTCTTGACACTTATTTGATGACCACTGTTCTCTTGCAATTTTGATTTCCCTGTTAATTCTTATATCTACTTCGTTATATTTATCCTGATTAATGTCTTTATAAGTCCTTCTTTCATTCATTAGTAATAATATATCATCCGTCATCCACTCTTTTTGCTTGCCTGTCCTTGTCCTAGTTAGTTCTTCCAATGTTATGTTTCTTATTTCTGTCACGAGATCATTATATGTTGTCAAGGGATTGCCCCCTTTCTCGAATATTGGTTTAATACAGTTGTTAAGCTTAACACTGAGCGAAGTTTTAACTGTTTCATCTTTAAGCCGGCTTAAGTCCACTGTTTTGGTTGTGGTTGACGGTTTTAATTTCTTTAGCTTTAGAAGCATTTTAGCAACAGGGTTATGGTCAGATTTTATATCAGCCCCGGGATATGTCTTAACTTGAGTTATGGAGTTCCTAAATCTGTCTTGTATCATAATAAAATCTATCTGGTTTCTTACGACATGCGAAGGTTTATCAGCTGGTGATCGCCATGTGTAAAGCCTTCTGGCGGGATGTTGAAACCATGTATTTGTAATTACCAAGTTGTTTTCGGAACAAAACTCTACCAGCCTGTCTCCTCTTTCATTCCTTTCCCCTAAGCCAAATTTCTCCACAATTTTTCCTTCCGCTCCTTGTCCCACTTTTGCATTAAGATCCCCCATTAATATGTTGATATCCTGTGATTTAACTGATTTTATAATTTGATTTAGCCCTTCGTAAAATTCTTCCACTTCTTGGTCATCACCATCACACGTCGGGGCATAGACTTGTATTATGTTTAGGTTGAAAGGGTGGGCATTGTATCTGTTTGTAAGGTGAATAACATTTGACACATACTTGCGAAGTTTTTTGCTCACCATGATTCCCACTCCATGGTAGTTAGATTTTTGATCGGGTGGGTTTCCCGTATAGAACAGCGTGGCGTCGTCTTTGTCAATTTTTCCGCTATCAGCTAGTTTCGTTTCACTAATTCCCATTATATCTATGTTCAATCTTACCATTTCTGCTATGACATTTTCAAGTTTACCCTTCTTATTTAATCCCCTGACGTTCCAAGTACACAAGTGAATGCTTTCTTCTTCTTTCTTCTTTGTAATTTTCATAATATTCGCATTGTGATCTTCACCAGTCTTCGATTTCACATCGTCGAGCCTGGACCTAGTCGGTTCACATGGCTTTCTATTTTTCGATTCGGACATGACATATGGTTTTACTAATGGCAAATAAAATGTAGTGGGGCCCCAAAGTCCTTCTACATTCGTCTTTTTAGGGGTTATTTAGTTCCCAAGGCCGTTGCAGCCTCTCCCAGCCAGTTGCCCAGCATGGGGAATGGTTATACCGCCATTGGCTCGGTCGCCAGAGCCTCGTCCGTTGTCCAGCAGGGAGCACCGCGGCACGGTTTACGCCGCGCCGCCGCCATCCGGCGCGTGCAGGTGAGGTTGACAATTGGGCCGGACAAGATGTTATAATCCGTTCTCCCCTTACTCCCCTCCGGTGTTTATGGACAACTTTATTTTTTAGCGCTCGGTCTTTGCACATGTCATGATTTTGGCCGTTATAACGGACTCTGGGACTTTATTGATAACTTAATTTTTTTAGCGCTCGGCTTTTACACATGGCATGATTTTGGCCTTTATAACGGACTCAGGGACTCAGGAGGATATATATTAATGCTCTTGACTGTACCTAATTAATAGACTCTTAGGTAGGTACTTAATGTAAGATCCCATCACACAAAATAGCCCTTACAGTTATTTGCACTAGTACCTGTACCACCCAAGTAACAATCAAATGTCTTAAGAGGGTATTGAAGATATCTTGAAGACAATTAGACAAATTCTTGCTGTTGTCTTGGCTAAAACCATTATGTCCCTCAAGATATCTTGAAGATTTCTCCAAGACTGAGTTTAGACAGAGTGGGCACAGTATTTAAGAAAATGTCAAGACAGAGTTAATACTGATGTTTAGACAAACTTAAACCCTACTTAAGAATGAGTATTTAACTGATCATTAACCTTGGATTTCAAGATATCCTGAAGGTTGACTTAAGACTTATAATTAAACTTACAGATATCTACAATACTTACTTAAGTAAGTAAAAATATTAACACCCAGCTGCACAAATTCGATCATCTCTTGATGAAGACAATTTTAATACTTTTTTTACTAATCGAATCGTATTTTAGAAAACATGGTGAACTCTTTTAGTAAAAAGAGAATTCATTGTGGCTTATCAAAATGGTACGATTGGTTTTTCCGTTTAATAAAATACGATTTTTGTCCCTACTAGTATGTAACAATTACAACGCATGATTGTTTATCGAGTAAAATTGATTGAAAGTGCCATAAAACACACGGGCTTACAAAATACTGGAAAAAGTGCAATCAAAATTTTGAATATTATATTACTAAATGAAAAAAAATCTTACATACAGCGCAGAATATTACTTTTCGGTATATATTTCAGATATAAGTGTTGCTATAACAAAAATCTTACTTCAATGTATTTTATTTTTTATGAACTACGGTCAGAATTATTCATTTTTTTTAAATATTTAAAGTACAAAATGGCGTTAATCTTATTATTCTTAACGTAGTATGACTTTAGACGATACTGAATTTTAAAGGTTACTTTAGATAAAGTATAGACAAATTCCATTTGGGGTAGTACTGGTTAAGACACATTATACTAAACTTATCCTTAAAACCGAATTAGTGTAGATCTTTTTAATACTTAATGGGATGCAGTAGAATCTTTAGTCTGACTTAGTCAATGCAAGTGGCCGTCCAACTAACGGTAATGTTTATGCCAGATAAGACATATTTAATAGTTTACAGTCAGTAAAAGTAATACATTTCTATGTGAATCCCAGTTAACATCGAGTGGCAAGTGCATAATATATTTTTTAGTCCAATAGGAATACTTTAACTAAAGTTTTATATTTAAAAATCATTAAGCGTAATTGATATTTTTATGAAGGCTCTTGCTGGCGAATCACATATAAATGATCTCAATTTTATGATTATTAAGTAATCATTTATCTTAATGCCGTCTTGAAGATTTTTTCATTTCAGTTACAAAAGGTTTTAAAAATTCATTACATTGCGGTTTTCCAACACCACAGTAAATTCCAACCGTCATCATAGGTACATCGTTCATCTCATGAATATTACATAGGATTGGCCAGAATTCTATTTTTTAACTTCTGAATGTTGGCAGGTCATCAATATTTATGTTTATATAAAATCATATTATTATCCAAATCTCTGAAATAATTATAAATATTAGGCCGAGGGGTACAGGCATCAGCCGCGAAAGCTGAGTACGTGGGTTCGATCCCCACCTCGGACATAGGTGATCTTGGTCGTTGTTCTTTGGTATATGACATCTAATATTTATAATTTATATAGTATTAAGTAGTGTGACTACTGGAGAAACATTAAAAGTACAATTCAAAATATTTAGTTAATAAATAATTTGATTTGTACTTTCGCAATATGTTCTGAAATAATGTTAAATATTTTGTTAAAATCCATGATGCCAATATTCTCCTGTACCACAAGATTTGGTATCTACGGACTTTACTGTATTTCTCAGTGTTCTAGCATCTTTTGGCACAACACCTGGATCACGCTGGCTTATAATCTGCAATAAGGCATTTATTGCAGTTTGAAGTATGTTGTAATCAATAGACCACTGTCTTGACTGCTCTCTAAAATTGAAATCAATGTAAGCTTTCGATTCCAATTCAATAAAATCATCGCTGTCCTCCGCTACTTCGATTTCCACATTTTGAGCGTCATCTTCTCCTTTCTCTCAAACTACAGTACATGCTAATAATGATACTGAAGTATCACTCGACGATGTACTCGGTAATAAGGACAACGAAGTTTCACTAATTGCACTGGTAAGGTTTGAAGCACTTTGTCGAGTAACACGATCGGACGATATTTTTTTATATTTCTAAACACTCGTACGAAAACCACCAGATCTTTTTAAGTTTTTTATTTGATCCATGTTCTCTTGGTTCCAGTTTGATAAAAAACATCCCGTTAATACAATTTTTACTTAAATATGATTTAATGTACTCAAAATGTAATACAACAGGCTTCAGTTAGCCAATTTATAGAGCTTGGTGTTACGGTCATCTTAAGTTTATCTACAAAATCAATTTTTACTTTGCGATTCTAACTTATACTTGAATTATACCATGAGGCCTTAAGTGAGCCTCTAAATAATCTGACTTGAGAAAAAAGTCCTATCTTAGAATTAGTTGTAGACACACTTCATACTGAACAGTTTTAAGAATACTTAAGTAGGTTTTAGGTATTCTTAATTTGCTAAAGTAGCGGTAGCTTAAAACTATTTCGTTTTTAAGATTAAAATTACTTAACCGAGTCTTTTTAAATTTCGCTAATTCTTATTTTAGATAAAGTTTAGACATGTAAGATTTAATCACTATTCTTGTTTGCTACTTGGGCATCGCAGGCTCTGTCAATTACTACGTAAAACCAATCGTAAAAATGTGTCTTCAAATCAATTACTCACCCATTTTCATTACGGTCACTTCAGGATTGGATTCGCACCCCAAACCACTTAAAACCGTTTATGTGTTTACCGACTTCACATAAGACGGCTTAAATATTATCTCTACCGGTCCGAATGTTATACTAGTTGATTGAGCACACACCATTACACAAAATATTTGTATAGCCCCCTACAAGACCATCATACACAATTATAAGACCGAGAAAACTGCCAATCCGCGTTGCACCCTCGAGATTTCTCGATATTGCACTTTAACGTGTGGTTATAAGAGTTCGAGTTAAGACTGACAAGGGACGTGTAAGATGTTGTGTGACGACCATAGACTTCATATCAATAGATTGAGCACAAGCAACAACTCTCACCACCCATGCATCATCATCATCATCATCAGCCTATGATACTATTAGGCAATCACTTCACTTTCTTACTTTTCACTATTAAAAGATATGTACAGATTGCACACACAGAATAAAGATTCTGCTTAGCCAAGTAGGTAAAGGCATTAGCCATGTATATACGGGTGCGAAACATGGACGATGCTACAACGGGATAGGAAACGCCTTGAGGCATTTGAAATGTGGTGCTGGCGGCGTATGGCGAAAGTGGGCTGGATGGAGAAAAAAACGAATGAAGAGGTTTTCAACTTAGTTCAAGAATACCATTGAGAATAGAAGAGGGAAATGTTAGGCCACCTATTGCGACACGACGATTTCATCAAGACCATCATAGAGGGAAAAGTAGAAGGCAGAAGGAGAAGGAAGAGTGGCAGGCCAAGATTAGCATACCAACAATTGGTCTATACCAACTGAAAGAGAAAGTGGAAGTCGTGTCGTATCAGGATCATAAAGAAAAGCTTTAAAATAACTTTAAAAACGAAATTTTCGCGCGTCTCTGTCACACAGGTACGGATTGATTGGATTGACAGCCATATGGTTAGAAATAAGATATAATATGCGTCCCACCATAGGCCTACCACGAACTTTAGACATCGTAAATTTCAGGCTTCTTTATATCGATGGCATGACAGACAAAGATGGCCGATATTTACAATACTCGCTATGTTTGGTAGGGTTAATGACTTTTTATATACAGAATCTACTAGAGGGTTATCATAAGTTAGGGTACAGTCAGCCCTAATATTGACAGTAGACAATTTCCGGCGCTGCGAGCAAACAGGCAGGATTCCGCGCAATTTGAGCTTAATTGCAGACGTGTCGTGGGGACGCGACATAGGGTGACCAAAATACGGGCAAATCGAGACATATTCGATAGAAATACAGGAAAATCGATAGGTGTTCGTTTTTTTTAACTAGGTATCTAGGTGCCTAATTATTATTTTGCGTTATTTTTTCCTAATCTGAATATCTACCAGCTTATCTATCTATCAGCTTTCGAAATAAGGTCAGTACACATTCTGGAATTAGGTGTCTTGATAAGTATTTTTAACATTTTCATTGAACGGTTATTTTTATTGTTTTTATGTTATGAAAAATCTTTCTAAATATGAGTTTATATTTACGTAATACGTAAGTGTAAATATTCATTGTTACGAAAGCAAAATAATACATTATTTTAAAGATTTTTTAAGATTTACATACCTACATACCAAACTAGGTACTAAAATAGTAAGCACATAAAGTGAGTTGTAACTTGTAACCTAATGTTATTAATAAATTCATTTCATTTCATAACATCCCTACTTTTAGACACATAAATAATTACATACCTGGTATTACTTACTTACGAATATCGAAAATTTCGAAAGGGGAAATCGTGACATAGCGGATACGATTGCGGTCGGCGATATCACGAAATTTCAAAAACCCGTTTGCAATAGCAGCCCTGCAAGACGATTTCCCCTATAAGATGACTTCGGGTACAGTCGGACACAATGTCAACATTTTATCGGAAATGAAATCCGTGCCAGTGTAAATATCAAACACCTCAAAATTACTTTTCAAGTGTTTGCACTTTTTCAACATTGTAGACGCTGGTATGTAGCTCATAACCTTGTAATAGGTATCATTACATAGATAGCTACTATAAATTACTTGCAATATAATTTGTTACTTTGTTTCTTCTACCAAAAACATATATTATATTATAACAAAAATATCACACTACGATGAAGAGTTTACAAAAATAATCACTCTAGAAAGACAAGAATAACACATGAAAACCCCCCAAAATACAGAATATCAAATATTCTATTACATTTTATTAATATTATTAGTTCATACTATATTAATAATTAATATCATCATATTGTTGTAGTATGAACAATATGATAAAATTAGACAAAATAAAACAAAAAGTGTGCGTTGGCCGGGAATCGAACCCGGATCAACTGCTTGGAAGGCAACTATGCTGACCATTACACCACCAACGCAACTGACGGCGTGGTCGAAATTTGCTATCAAGTTCATTGAATTAATTCAGTTTGTATTTCGTATATTTATTGTAATGATTAATGATAATGAATGAAGAATGAATAAGTATAATGATATTGATAAATATTACAACAAATCAAGTTCATTGTTATCAAAATGTTATAATTGTGTGGTGATGTATTTTAAGTTGTTGCTAGGTAGTAGTAGGTTAGGTAGGTACCTAGGCTGATAGGTATGTAGTGCGCTTAGTCGGTAGATAGGTAGTTAGATTAGAAAGGTACATGTAATATTGTCGGCAAAATACACTTTCAGTTGTTAGCGTCCGTAGCCTAGCTGGCCTACTACCGCGTAATACGAAATTCGTAAATTTCGAGGTTTTCTCTCTGTCACTCCAACAAAGGCGTCATTAGAGTGAGAGAGACAAATCTTCAAAATTTACGAATTTCGTTTTTCGCGGTAGGGCCGCTGGTACTTGGTAGTGGTCCTGCCTACGAAGCTTCAAATCCCGGCGTGGGCGTTATTTGTGTATTTATTTATCACATATATTTTGTTCTTTGGTCGTGGCTGTCTATGTATTTAAGTATCTATGTGTATCTATCTATTATTGTATATATCTTCGCTTGGTACCCACATCACAAGCCTTAATTGAGCTTAATACCAAGCTTCGGGCTAGATTATGGTTGCCATCCGTTCTATAATATGTAGTAACGTACTATATTTTACTCGAATGTACTATATAATATGCAAAACCAATATAGTACGTAAAATACTATATTTTTATTACATCTTCAGCGACTTCAATTTTGTAAGTGTTTGGAATTTCGAAACAGACCGAATTCGCGTAATTCGCGGCAACTAAACTTTAACTCTCAATCTGACACTAGGTGTGCAGGCCGTGTACTATTTTTTTCCTCATTTTCCCTGTAAGTACTATTTTTTTACATTTTCATAAAAATACTATTTTGCCTTAAAAAAAAGGTGGCAACCCTAGGCTAGATCGATTTGTGTAAGATGTTCCAAGATATTTATTTATTTATTGTTTCATAGTACGGTTAGTGGAAAAGTCAACTGACGTTTGTAGGTACTCGCAACAGTCGTAAAACAATCAAACATTTAATAATTGTGAGCAATTCGTCCTAAAAAAAGATACTTAAGTACCTTATATTACAAGCATAGGTATACTTATTTATTATAACTATTATAAGCAATACCGACATTAAGTCACAACCTATTTCTTGTGTTACCCTTTGATACCTACGAGTATTTGCTATGACCTAGTTGGATCACGTTTTAGAAAACCTTTTTATTTATTTATTAGGTACTCAATAAGGACACAAACAATTATCATACATAGCTCCACAAAACTATTTATTTTATATAGTTTGACTGTGGTGTGGAAGCACATCAACCTCAACCTATTGTAATTAAATAATACTTATGTAAATACAAAATAAATAAACTGTCTCTTACGTATGTTGTCTATAATACTTCGGCATCACATAAAAAGTTTTATGAGCTATTTTATAGGACGTAGATCACGTAGAAGACATGTTTTAATTGCGTTTTAAAAACCTTGACTTATGAAAAAAAATTTAGGTATTATGATTTCTTGAGTACACTTCAATTGTACTTGAGCTTATCGTCTGCAAAAGGGAGACTTGTTCCTGAATACCACACTGCAATTGAATGCATTTTCCCACAAAATACGAATTATTGCCCCCACTCAGTGTCAAATCAACGCGCCCACCCCAAACAGAATTATAATAAACGAAAACGACAATAGACCTCAAGAAGCGAGAACAAATTAACCCTGCCACTGCCCGATCGAGCCACAAAAGAATCAATTAACGCGACAAGACAATTGCACCCGGGCCTCTCGACTGCACCTTGTGGGCTAGGGAGGGTTAGATTCGGTTGACACTTAAAAAACAAATATCTCAGACATAAATGCTGAAAATGTAGCTCCAAATATTTTACCAAAACTTATGCAAGTTATGCATTACGAATAGTAAGAACAGTATTAAAATGTTCCACAACTGTTTAATTAATTAAAAGTGAATAATGAGTAATAACACACTGTCTAAGTAAAGTAGGTAGTTACAGTTTTGTCACTCAAACACCTACAGATTTCCGATTTTTTTCAAAATTCGACTGTAAAAAAGACTATCGATTATAAACTATTTTGAGTAATAGAATCTTGCTTTTTACTTGAAGTTTCTGAGTAGGTACCTAAGCTCAAAAGAATGGTATATTTATTAGTAAATACATTCTATCAATTGTATTTCTAAAATATCAAATTATGTCCAAGATCGTGTCAGATCACATTCTAAAATGGGGATATTTTAGTCATAAATCTATATTACAGACAATTTAAACTTTATAAACTTCAAAATACAATCCAATCTAAGTAATCTAACCAACACTCAACCTGAAGCCTCAACCTAATTAAACTTATCACTTTTTTCGCAATATTCTTGGCAGTTCTAACCACCTTGGCGACTACTTCCCTTTGACACGCAGATCAAAGCGTACGCGCTTCTATTAGCCCTGATTACGGCAGCACTTCACCCCCTTCACCCCCCGCGGGGGGTGGACTAGCACCCCGGCCCTCCCATTGTCTCGCGAAGGGTTAAGATGTTCTAGTGTCATTGCTAGTTTCATAAATTAGCTTTGATGCGTTGGTTTTTGTAAAGCTCATATGATTGTTGATGCTGTCTGATGATCCGGGGTTTGTGGTTACAAAGAGGGGTTATGTACTTGCGTTTGACGTGGTTATGAACGATTGCCATTGCCTCTCTCTCGCCCTAGTCAATTCGTACGTAAGAGTGACAGGGAGCCAACACGTTCGTGGACTTGTGGTTCGCGGTAGACCAACTGTTTTCAATCATACTTCAGATCTCGTAACATCGCAACGTAGAAATAGATACAAATACAAAGCCTCGTTTTCCATTCAAGTACTCTAGCTCTTCAAAGAGGTACTCAAAAATGAAGGTACCTCTTTAATATAAGAGTTGGAAATCGAGCTTTACGCATGAGTACAGTGTGCAGTGATGTTTCTCAATTTATGAAGATGAAGATAAGGGTTGCGTTTTGCATGGCAGGAGTCGGGACGAAGGACTATTTGTGTGTGATTATATGAGTCAAAATTCTTTTCATTGTCTTAATTTGTGTCCCTAAAGAACGTGACGTAGTTGTGATTTTTGTATAAGATGATGTTTTGTTTTCAATTTCTGCTATATGAATTAAAATCTAGCGTGAAAAGGAAATATAAGAGCACCGGATTTTTTTTAAATACTGAGTCGCGATAGCAACTGAAAGCGTGACAAAGTATTATGAAACTAGAGAACGAAAAGAATTTTGACCCATATGATTATGTTGGATATATAACAGTCCCTTAAACACAGATTTCTAAGGCTCAGTAGAGCTCTCTAACTATTATAATTTCTATGATTTTATAACAGAAACTGTACAATGCACATTGGTATAATATCATGAGTTATCAGTATGATGATAATACTGATAACTGATGTAGGTATCAAAAAAGTCGTAGGCATGATTGATGTATCTGTAGGCGTGCGACATAAATATTAAAATTTTATCTGTAAAAGGTGATTTTTGGGTCTTTTATCAGAAGTGTTTAATGATCTCTCGATCATGATTTGATATGATATAATGAGATAAATAATTGATTCTTGATTCATAAGTAGTTAATACATATCGTCGGGGATAGTGCAATACCACATAACTACCAAAAGAGATAGATATCAAACAATTGACACTCAAATTGATCCTAATTGAATTTGTTAGTCACGCGGTGTTGCACTATTCCCGACGATATACAACAATTATCTAACTCATAATTGGACGTAGTTATGCAAAAATATTATTTCATTCTAATTAACACCTAGTGAAAAATGACAAAGTCATGTGGATTGGTGCGTTTTTGCATAACTAAGTCAAATTAGAAGATGTTTTTCCGAATTCTTGATTATTTTTCGAATTCTTTTCGATCCCCTTGTCTTCCCTTTTTTTAATGCAGAATTTCTACTTATTTTTAAATAAGGTATTCTGTTTAAATGAGATCGAACATAGACATAGTAACACATTGAAAACGGCGCAGCATTTGGCCTCCAGTGGCTGTCCAAATTCAACATTCGACATACCAAACCATTAACTGCCCGTACGTTTCAATGCAATTTCCTATCTGCCAGTCTTCACTTCCGTACTGCAACAGAGGACCTACCACGAATCCTAAATCTCGCATCTGTCTTTGTTACTCTAGCTAAAACGTAATGGGAGTGATAGAGACGCGTGTTCGAAATTTACGACTGCACAGTGGTCAGGCGTTCAAAGAACAGTGCTTAAAATTCAAAAGTCGCAATAAAAGTCTAAAAAACAGGACGTAATGTTATATTAAGATTGTATTTGATCTGTAATAAGCGAAATACAAGCTTTAAATAAAGATTCCTACTTTTTGTGAGGTAAATTTCGTAAACCAGTTATATATAGATCGGATGTCAGCAAAAATTTAATGAGCAAATCAGTGTTACTTGTTATTCTTGAAATTTTGTGGGTAAAAAAACTTTCTTTTGGGACCTTTATTCTTTTTGAAAGACCTATTCAACGATACCCCACACTAAAGTACTAACGGCCATTGAGCTATGGTGCGGAAGACGGACAGACGAACATGGCGAAACCGTAAGGGTTCCTAGTTTACTACGGAACCCTAAAAACAAGTTACGTGAGAACGAGCAATTGATTTCCCCCCTCCTCGCTCTTAAAAATCATTAAGTACGCTTATTTGTCCTTAAATTTCAGTTTCGTTAAAAGGCTACCGCCAAGACCTTCGGCAATCTTCGGTAGAATTATCACTTGCTCACGATAAAGCACTTTCTAGGCTACAAAACGACATATAAATCATTAAGGGACTCGAAGGGTTTCTAAACTAAAAGCTTCGATATATTTCTCAAATCGAAATCGTCATTGATTGTTTTGATGGCTCGCGTAAAATAAATATTATAATTAAAAAGCGACAGGGAAAATAATAAAATGTTATTAAAAACGATAGAAAATACCCTTGTGTACCTCCATTTAAAGAATTATAGCTTTCACTAAAACAGTCATGTACATAATCAATTTTAAAACGATGAGTAAATATTGCACTTTTAGATAACGCGTTGGAGCGTCATGCAGTATATTAACTTTGAAAGCTTATACCAAAGATGTTTATTCCCACACATGCCAAATATTTTATGTTTTCTAAAACTACGTAGTATAAGCTACTCTCCTTGCTAAAAAAAGCAGTCAAAGTAGATCATCAATTTATTCGAATTTTAGCTACTACCGTGACCTCTGTGGACTGTCGAAAATCGCGGTAGAGGCTGTGAAATGTCGTGTCAGCTATGTAGCTGGCAACATAGCAACAATGTGGCATATGTCTTAAATGGCAGTGTATGGAATCCGGCGTTGGAGGTAATGGAGTATTTGGTGGCTATCTGTTATATCAATCTGAACTCAGAACGTCCAGTAGCCGTATCATGAGTTGCAAAGTAAAAGTTATCTTATGTTTTACACAATACGTAAAGCAAGGCCTGCTTTACGTATCGAGTAAAACCTATCATTACCGAATTCGTGTCTCCTCTACCCAAAGGTTGTCTGGAAGAGATCGCTTTTTAGCGCTAAGGCAGCCTTTTGCGACCTCTATTTTTTGTATTTCTGTTGTTTTTGTGTATTTTTTTTTTATTACCTACGTGTGAGATTGAGATGTGTAATAAAGAGTTTTTCATCACACTTGCTGTATAAGCGCGCCGTTGCTTGCATGCATAGCGGGAGTAATAGAAATGTTAGTACGTCATTTAATAACATTTTGTCTTAAAACTTATTTTTTTGTCGACAAGTGTGATGAAAAAGATTGTAATGCATCACGGGCTTCTAACACTCTCGCTCGTTAGAAGCTCGACGCCGTAATTCCTTACTTACCTCCCTTAATGCACAATGTATTGTTGTATTGTATTTTACCGATACTTGCAAACTTACAAAGTGTACGGCTACGGTAGGCTTACGTCATTTATACCGAATCTGTCACAAATAATTGTATAAAGCCAGTATGTCACCTATCAAGATATCTAGTATATCTACTATAATTCCACATTGTTGAAGGACCTGGAAAATCTCTAACTGCGCTAAATCGCTCCGCACTGTCTGCGTGTGCGCCTGTAAACGCGACGTTCGTTTGTTTGGATAACAGCATGGCCGGTAACTAGCTACATGACGGACTAATGGCCCTCTGTTTAATCTTAAAGTGCAATATATTTTGACGGCATTGACATACAGATTAATGTCTTGGGTACAGTAGTATTTTGTGTTATAAACATTTCACGCGCTATACCTAATACCTACTGGAAACAACCAAGCAAAAACATTTCAAATATAAAATCATAACAAAAAGAAACGCCCCCGGGTGGGCTCGAACCACCAACCTTTCGGTTAACAGCCGAACGCGCTAACCAATTGCGCCACGGAGGCAGGTGATCACTGTTGCGAAATAGCGTAACTGAAGCTCTACGTAGTAGAATGGCGTAAGAATGAGATAGCCATATCATTAAATTGCTTACCTGAGAAACCTGTTTGAAGCTTTCAAATCCCCTTCACTTGTAAACAGCACACAAAGGACTCCGTGTTTAAAATTCCGTACAATTAAGGCACGAAATTCTTGTTGTTGGAAAGCCATAGTTGGTCAGCAGTGTTTATTATGACTCGATTCAACGCCCGTTTGAGGTTATGTTGACAAGTTAAGTTTATTCGAAAGCGTATTTAGTAAATACATCGGTTTTGTTTGTTTAATTGTTGAAATAATAAACCAAACAACAGTCTTGTATTTGAGTAGCAAAGACCTTGAGGTTAAAATAGTGATTTTATGTGATAAAGTTGTTCTCGCGTTTGTTTTGGTTTTAAAAACAGTGTAGTGTGAGATTATTGCTATCGTTGGTATTTAAACACTTGTGTAATCAAAACAACCTGTCTAATAAACACTTAAGTGATAACAGAGTGTTCTAAGTATTTGTTTTTGAATTTATAAGTGTAAATGGCGAATCGTGTCCCGGGTACTTGTTGTGCGGCGTCGGTGGAAAGGGCAGGTCTACCGGGTCTTCTAAGAGACCTCCAGCGTTTATCCGAAGACCAAGATTCTGCCGACATCGTGTTCATATTGGGTACTTCAGAGGAAAAAGTTTACGCACACAGAATCATCTTAGTAGCCAGGTAAAAAATGCAAAAAGAAATTCCCGTACCGGGAATCGAACCCGAGCCTCCTGGGTGAAAGCCAGGTATCCTAGCCACTAGACCATACGGGAGATGAATGTCGAGGCGAAATTAGGATTCTATTTCTTTTATTGTTTGTGTAGTAACAATCTACTATTACCATGAATGTAGGATTAATGTAGGACTATTACTTTTTTTGTGGTGTACTTACTTATTTTGTGAGCATTTCTCAAATAATTGTACATTAGTCTTCGATGTGGAAAAAAATTATTAGGCTGGTAGAATCAATGATGCTGAGCAAGATCCACTACATTATGCAAAATGTTTGTATGCAACATTCCTTTTTTGTTACCAAGATTTCTATAGGTACATTTTCGGTAACAAAAAAGAAACGTTTCATAAAAACATCATTAACTCTACTAGCCTACCTACCAATTTTTGTCAGTATCGAAGACATGATCCAAATCTACATTTTTTTTCAGAATCGCACTTGCATTTGAAGTAGGTACCTAAGTGTACCTAAGTATGAATCCAAACTTTTGCATTTTTGTGGTTACACTGACTTGACTGCACTGTCATAGTTCGTAGTCGATACACACTTCAGGTACTTCTTATTAAAATGAATTAAACCTCGTCAACCGTAAATTTTGGCTCAGAAAAAATATTAAGTAATATTCCGTAATTCTGGTTACACTCAAAGCATCATTTATTCACATTTCTCTGTTCAAATGTAAATGCGTCCCGCAACGTGAAGACACTGTAATTTGCTCGATGGAGCTGAAGTTACCTAATGTGCTAAAGAGTAAACTGTTTTAATATTCATTATGGTTTTTGCATATTTCTCTTTCAAGACTTGCAATGCAAGTCAACAGAACAGTAATTTCAGTTCTTGAACAACCAGCGCCATCTGTAAGTGTGCGCTGGACAATTAATTTTGCTATTCGACGCTAGATGGCGAACTACCTTGCAAGCGAATAATTTACGTACTAAAAATTAACATTATTAATACTCGTATTCTATTAATTGTAGGTGAATTGTAAAAGTACTCATTATCATAAATACTTACTATTTTGTTAATTATGAAAATTCATTATAATAGTAGGAGGTTTAAGTACCACGTAACGTACACGTGCGATTACTTAATTATACTCTCCTTATGACTGCGTTTGTTTCGAATTGCCAATTCGGTACCGCTTAAGTACAACATTAAGATTTATACGACTCACAACCAATATCGCGAACAATCGGTCAAGTTTGCAAAATCCTTCAATTTACATGCAAATGCGAGACATATGGTCCAGCGGGCGAACTACAATGAGGCAGCTCAAAAAAGACATAACAGATGCAAACTAGTGCTCAGGGCGATTGGCGTTTACGTCATTTACAATCCTATATGTATTGGGGAGTCTTTAGGAAAGGCGTAAGCGACAGATGAACTAAGGTCTTCTTGGTGTAGTGTGACACATATTGCTTTTGGGTATTTTGCTTCAACTTATGCGGAAACTTGGCCTGAATCTATTTGTTAAAACCAAATTGGAAAAATAACTCCGCTTTCAGAGTTCCATTGATATACGACCCGAGTTTTTCACAGAGATCATACTTTTTATTAGTTTCTCTATTAGATGGAAGAGTCGAGATGTAAACAAGTTTTGTTAAGTTGAAGTTAACGTATGGCTGTTCAGAGTTTTGTCAAAGGGGCATGGGCGTCGCTCTGTATGGTTGTTTATGTTGGAGAAAAATATGAGGTCTTGTGTGAATAAAAGAACACCCTAAAGCGGTGTCTAGACTGAACCATAATTCTTATTCGTATTCGTAGAGGGTTAAAAGAAAATCCAAACTCTAAAATAGGTATGTCACTGAATTCATTAACGACTTCTTTTAATTTAAGATGAATTGACAGTATTTTTGCGAAATGGATCCTTTTTTCATAATTGGGTCATTCAATATTATTAGTGTTATTATAAATTATAGTTACGTAATTACTGATCCCCTCAGTTCCGATTTTATGAAACATAAATCTAAACACATCTTAACTTAAAAACACGCTTATTTATACATATAACCTTCCGTTGTAAGCAATAGGAATCATATTTCGCTATGCTATTTCATTACCTACCTAATGTTTTTTACAAATAATCTTTTGTTATGAATTAATAAACATAAGCGTTCCCATTCATTAGAGGACATTATTACTGCAAATATCAGCTATTATGTGCGTATTATGTTATCCGATAATAATTTTAATTATTACGATAATTAAATTGATTCTGCCAAAACCTGATTTGTGCAGATAGCTGGTAATTGCAGTAATAGGACAAATAAAAAGTAGGTATACTAACTTACCTATTCCTCAGCCATTTACAGTCCGTGTTAGAAAAACTTTCGATTTTATACCTGTCTCGCCTCGCCTCATATAGGTGAAAAAAGAGCGAGCGAGACAGGTAAAAAACAGATTTTTCTAACAGTCACGGACTGTAGTACATCATTGCATATTATGCATACTCATTCGTGCCGATAAAGTCATCTGGTATCGAACACCCGGCCCAATATCTTACGTGTCTTCACTTTCCGAACATACCTGCACATCGGACGGGACATTATCGGCCGCAGCTGCAGCCTCGGAACTCCCGTGTGATTAATATTAAAACTCCGATCCGAGTTTGAGTACGCAGTGTTTTGAAAACAGTAGCACTACTAAAACCTTTGGTCCTCTTTTCCCTTTTGGATGGATATTAGGTCTATTTTTAATTATTTTTAGGGCGTCAAATTCGAATAAGATTCATGTTCCTACGTATAAATATTGTTATTGGACATTAGTAACGATGTCTATAATATTAGCTTTTTATAAACCCGTATCAACCCCAACTCCTGCGGGTATCGTAAGAGTCGACTAAGGGATTGAAGTGTCACTGATCATTATCTGATAAAAGATTGATGATGGGCAACAGCGTCATCATAATGAAATCACTGAAATGACACATCATTGCGATCGCCAATCCGCTTGCCCAGCGTGGCGATTATGGGCACTTACCTCCTAATGCGTCTATACGCATAGTTAATAGGAGAGGCCTACGTCCAGCAGTGGACTATCATGGGCTGATAATGAAGATGATGATGATAAACCCGTATGGAGCCAGCTTGACGGGAGGTTGCACTTGTAAATTTTTATTTCTAGTGGACTGACTTTGCTACTGTAGGTGCACCATGAGTTGACACGTAACGATTACGATAGAATTTACAACTCTGCGCTCACTCCAATAAATCAGTGCAAGCGCCATAGAATGCTTTACGTAGTTATCGATCGAGCAAAACTCCGTTAACCTTAAGGGTGAAGACACACATATCAGCGTGCGTACGCATTTTGTCTAATGAAATTGGCCGTTTAGTATGAAACGTCCAGCAGTGGACTATCATAGGCTGATGATGATGATGATAAACCTGTATTGAGCCAGCTTGACGGGAGGTTGCACTTGTAAATTTTCACTTCTAGTGGACTGACTTTGCTACTGTAGGTGTACCATGAACCATGAGTAATTGACACGTAACGATTACGATACAAGGCAAGCGCCATAGAATGCTTTACGTAGTTATCGATCGAGCAAAACTCCGTTAGGGTGAACATTTATCAGCATGCGTACGCATTTTGTCTATAGAAAATGTCAGTTTAGTATGGGACCGCGTCCAGCTTTCCGCACGCGTACGCATGCTCACACGCTGAAGCGTAGTATGAATACTAAACGGCCAATTTCATTAGACAAAACTTGTACGCACGCTGATATGTGTGTCTTCACCCTTAAGGTGCATTCAGACCAAACGAGCATTCGCTATTCTATCCCCCACTCTACGAAATCAACGAATCACGTTTTGTGTAGCGATTGAATTTCGTAGAGTAGGGGGTTAGAATAGCGAATGCTCGTTTGGTCTGCATGCACCTTTACTCGATAACTCATGGTAGGGACGGCTCCAGCTTTACGTATCGAATTAATTCTAAGCCAATGAAGAACATTACCAATACATCGTACGCGTTGAAATTTTCCGGAATAAAATCCTGATTCTTTCCAAAGGGCACGTTTTTTTTCGGATTCTTTCCGAAGATATCAAGTAAAGTTTCCACTTTAATTAGCTCTAATTATCACTTACAAAATGGGAATGCGATATCATCGTAGAAAAGTCAATTAAAATTGTTGGAACGATGGAAGAACCATCTTAAGAAGGCTCAAAGTCACCCAAAAGGCAATGGAGAGGGCTATGCTAGGAGTCTCTGCGTGATCGGATTAAAAATGAGACCATCCGCAGCAGAACCAAAGTAACCGAAATAGCTCTCCGAATTGCTAAACTCAAGTGGCAGTGGGCGGGGCACATTGCGCGTAGAACCGATGGCCGTTGGGGCGGGAAGGTTCTTGAGTGGCGGCCACGTACCGGAAGGCGTAGCGTGGGTAGGCCCCCACAAGGTGGACTGATGACCTCGTGAGGGTCGCAGGAGTCCGCTGGATGCGGGTGGCGCAGGACCGGTCATTGTGGCAATATTTGGGGGAGGCTGATGAATGATGATGATGATGATGGAAGGTGAATGAGGATGAAGTGACAGTGAGAATGATTATTTCTTTAAAAACCCAAAAAAAAACGAAAGGTTCATGAATTCTGGACGAAATATGTCTTTTTTTTCTACATTTTCAACTAAGTAGATACTTATACTCACAACTACTGTTTAAGTGAGACTGTGGGTCGTCCAGGGCGCGATCAATCTTGCGAGCCTCAACTCGATAAGCGCACAATTACGCCGGCGTGTACTACCATCAATTTGCGTAACGCCGCTGCTTCATTAATTATTGTTTTTGACGCCAAATTGATTATTTATCTGTATTTATAGTTATACCAATACAATTAAGGTTAATTGTTAAAGGATATAAACCGAAATTACTTTATTACTTAATTAAATTCAGGTCATTATGGACTTACCTATATTGGATCATAAATTGAATTAGGTAAAGTAGCTTGTTCTAATTATTTTAAAGGCCGCGAGCGTTAAGGGCATGTTTGCACCGGAAGCGTTAAGGAGCGGGTATTGTTGACTGTGGGTATTTTTATCAATTTGTTTAGATAGTAGAATTTTTTTAAGTTTATTTGATCGAGTATTTCACTTTCGTATTATATTTTTTAAAGAATAGCCTCAATATGCATAGTCGCCTTAGGGTCACACTAAAACTATGTTCTAAAATTACCAGGACGGTAAATGCCAGTGCAATTCTTTATCCATTATCTAAACAATCATATTTTGATCTTGTCCACCCAGAAATGATTGAGGAGTCAAATTATGCTACAATTCTAATTATCCAGCCCCTACTTTCTATTTGCCAACTTTTCGAATTAGTATTATTAAGACATAGACGAATTGAGTTGCCAGTTGTTTTTCATCTTATTTGTCCATCCATACTGAGAAAAAATATTTCATCAGTAACTATGGCTACCCTTAATTTGATGAAACTTTAATAAACTTAATTTGATTTAACAACAACATTGATTTGTTTTAACTACAGAGTTTTGTAAGATATTGCTCGATTGTGTGCCTGTATCGCCTGTATGGTCACATTTTTTAACCTACACAAAATTTGGTTTCATTTAACAAACCTTTTTTTTAATACACTTGTCAATCCCATGAAAGCATATAGTAAATGCTCATACCCGTACCAATTCCCAGTTCAAATATTTAACATTCCAAGAAACGACTTGATACTATGTCCTTTTACTTCATGACGCATATTACACACACGTTTCATTACACCGTCACAACATCACTGTCTCTCTCTCTGACTCAATCGTGTGAAGGAGAAAGTGCAGAACTGGGTTATGGATTAACGGGGAGGCGTAATGCGAAACCCTAAGTTCTGAATATTGCTGAAATTCACCAGCAACACCGGTCCTGCCGCGAACTTCGAAATCCGCAACTTTCGAGGACTATGTACTCGCATTTTTTGGAGTCGCATATCAAATCTTAGAGTCGATAACTTTTTGGATGGAAATTTAAATGATGATTACGTAGTAAACAGCTTTTTCCCCTCACTAGCTCGTAAAGCGCTCGTTTATCCTTTAATACGAGCGGGTAAAAACGCTTTTTACACACTTGTGAATAAAGTAATTTGACATTTCTCTAATTCCTATAGCCCCCTACTGCCTAGTATAAGTGGATCTGTATGACAGTAGTAAACATGCGCAATCGGAGCTCACATGTTAAATTGGTCGTTTCTCATGTGACTTTGTAAGCCATTGGCAATATTTAAGTTCCATAAATAACTCTATTCTACGATACGTTTCGACATTGAGTTTTAAATAGTTTCTTTAAGTTAATTTACATTTGGATGAGATTTGTAATCATATTTCCTCGCGATAGTGAGGGGAAAAAAGTTGTATTACACTTGGCGGCAAAGTTTGTTCAACTCTCGTGCCTTGAGACCTTCGCAATGCTCAAGATTCCAGTTTTTGAACCACTCGCTGCGCTCGTGGCTCAATTTTGGAATCTTTCGCTAGCTCAGGTCTCAATATTGGCACGACAGTTAAACAACAACTTTGCCCCCTTGTATAATAAATAACTATTTCAGTACTGATGGTGCTTTTCCGAGAATTGATTCATTTCTGGTCAAGTCGAAACTTCGGATGGCGTCTGTATCGAAAAACATCGTACAATACACGTGCGAAAAGGAAAAACGTAACTTGTGTCGATGACTCCCTTCGGCCGTGTTTTAATTTATCGCCTCTCATTTCGTACTTTTTATCACACTTGTATCGTAATGTCCTATATATTATATTAAACCCGTCTAGTACAAAGCCTTAGTAGTCTCTTATTAACCGACTTCAAAAAGGAGGAGGTTTACAATTTGTCGAAATCTTTTTTTTTATGTATTCATGAAAATAACGCATGCAGATTCACTGTATCAGAGCAGCAAAGCAGCCAATAATATCTGGCCAACTATTTAATTTTGTATTTATCGTCGCGTGGACATATCTCAAACTAGAATTGTGTGGTAAAAGTGACCATATTTTCCTGCAATACGGCCACATCTTCCATAATCGATTTTGAAATGCGCCCGTATAGCAGGCAAACGACGATATGTGTGTATTCTAGGTGTATTCCGTATAGTGTTCGTACCGCAGATCGCAACTCCGCTGCCGGATGATTGGAGACTTAATTACATCTCGCCGAGTGATTAATGATCCGGAATTCCGTAACCGTAACTTGTGTAGGCACCGAGTTGCTGACACTAGCAGCCTTAACGAAACGGCTGCCGAAAACGGGGTAAATAGGAATGTAGAGTAAACTAATAGTTTGTTAGCCCAGGACAAACAGTCCAGTTTAGAACAGCACATTTTTTCACGTACTTCTGAACGGTTTCCTTCGTGACATTGTATTTCAGTTTCATTGTAATTATTAGTTCAGGAATTGTATTTCAGTTTTCAAACGTCTTACACAAATCGACCTAGTCCCACGGTTAGCATAATTAAGGCTTGTGACGTGGGTACCAAGCGACGATATGTAGGAAATATAATAGATTGTATATAACCAATAAATATGCCACAACCAAGAAACAAATATTTGTGATAATAAATACACAAATAATGCCCTCGCCGGTATTCAAAACCGGAACCTCCAGCTTCGTAGGCAGGGTCACTACAAACTGGGCTACAGAGACTGACAAGAAAAAGCTGTCTAAAATAGTAGATGCATTACGATACAAGTGCAAACAAATGAAGGTCGAAACCATTGACGACAAATTAAAACACGAAGACAGTGGTTTAAATCCACACGAGTTATGAATTTCTTTTCAGACAGTCCTTTTCGCATGTAATGTACGACGTTTTTCATTACGAATGGCCCTCAGATGTTTCGACCTACCATTTAGGAAACTATAGTATACACTCCCAATGAATGATAATGGGAACCATGACACCACACTTTAATAAGTATCCTTACTTGAATTACTTTCAGTCATTTGACCTCTGTCATCGCCATTAGTCGCCATCTTAGCCCGTGTTTCCAGCTAATAATGGTCATGGTTTGCCAGTCATGGGCACATTCACGAAGCCCCTAACCCTTTGACATCTCGTGATTATTATAACTACAGAAAAACCGACCAAGAGCATGTCGGGTCATGCTCAGTGTAGGGATCTCTAGTTATTCAAAAACGGCTGGGACGATTATGTTCGAAATAAGTATGTGCTTTTATTTTAAAGTATTTTATAAGCCCTATTCATGATTTTTTTCATATTTTTTGGACCGTTCAATCAATACCAATCAAAAGTTAGATTCTCTGTAAATATTCACTTTAGAAAAAAAAATCTTTTAGGACCCTTATTTCTCTAGTACTAACGGCCACTGAGCTCCTGGCAGATGGACATGGCAAAACTGTAATGCTTCCTAGTTTTCTACGGAACTCTAAAAATTACCCAGGTACCTAGAAAAACTGTTACGACTTCGGAGGCTGGACGTTGAAGGACTGTTGGATACGCACACATGCTCTTCACGCAAGCGGTGTGCTATCTAATATGACATTTACATACGTTACAGCGCGCTTGCCACGTACCCGTGCACAACGTCATAGGGGCAATAGTTTTGACCAGGGGGGACCGGAACTGTTATTTTCTCCATACAAAAAGAACGGTTCTTTTTTCGTTCTTCTTCGTTCTTCAGTATATAAATTGTAAGTCAATGGAATAATTTAAAAATATTATATTGTAAATTACATAAAATATTGAGCAGTAAATAAAGAGCATTTTTTTTTTAATTATTGGGATATTTCGAGGTTTTTGTAAAACACCGGTTCCGGTTCTTGGTTTTGACAGTTCGAAAAAAGATGTTGATTTGACTGCACGATGACTGGAGTCATCAATCATCATGCCTATTCAATAATTTTTGAGCAGGTCAATGTTAGGTTGGTTGGTCAGTGTGGTAGGGTAGAACTTAGTTGATAGCCCTTCTGGCCTTCGTCCTAAGACAAATGGGCTGATTGAGCGCGTTTTCAGGCCGTCGTAATGTTCACATCGCTCGCCAAGCACAGGATAATGTCTCGTTCATCTGGGGTGGTGGTTCAGCGATCTGGGGAGCTATACCGGTTTCTATGGTTCTCCTGGTGGCCTCATTTCTAATACATACGATCTCTCAGAGATACTCCTACCTTACCTAGCATACTCTCGCAATAGTTATCTCTAATCGCACTGAGTAGGGGGAATACGCAATGAAACGGACGCGTTATGGAACGGACACTATTTGATCTCATTAAAAAATCTGAACGAACATATTCTTCTTTTTGGTCTTTGGCAACACTGATGACCATAGCTAATGCACCATATGATCATCAGTGTTGTCCAAAAAAAAGAAATTATTCGTTCAAATTTTTTAAAGAATTCAAATAGTGTCCGTTCCATACAATGCCGATGCCGTCTCTTTACCATAAGCACAAGGGGCACGTGCTCAGGGTCTCCACCTTCAGGGGGGCCCCGAAAGAGATCGACAACTTTTCTCACATTTATTCTCACGTTTACTTTCCTTTCGAAAGTGGCCCCAAAATCCTTGGGTGCCCAGGGGCCCCCCATAGTTAAAGACGGCCTTGGTTCCATACCGCGTCCGTTTCATTGCCTATTCCCTCTACTTTTTGCGACGTTTTGAACGGAGTGGTGAAGTCGGCGTAGTTCTCGTGTATTTTCCTTGCAAATACAGAAAGAATCAGTGGTTTTACCGATTTCTGTATGTAAATACAAATCCCGAAAACCGAAGTTTTGTGTTTTGGTTTCCGAGAAGCGAATTCTCGTGTCTCGGTAACCAGTAACCACAAACAACAGTTCGAGAACATTTTGCGAATCAAGAGCGAAATTAAAGGGCACTGCTGCGTCACGCCCGCGGTTAATTGTAATTTATTACTCTTGAATACAAATAATGGGCTGCAGACCTAAAACGATGATAATTTTCAAATATAGCAAAGAAAAATATACCAAAGTTAACCAACGCTGGAGGTGGCATTTGAACCCATGTCCTCTTTCGCGGCTGATGCCTGACTCCCTTAGAGTAATAGTCGCAAAGATCTATAGCAAAATTCCTGAAACTATTAGAAATTTAAGTACAGAGCGCCCCTTCACACATCAGCTCAAAACATTCTACACCGCGATGGATTACTACTCTGTAAGGGAGTTTCAGGGCGAGTGAGTGAATATGTCGTAGGTTTAAGTGCCAACTGACATTCTATTTGTATCAAACCTGACATTGTAATTTTCATATTTTAATTTAATGTATTCATTTTATTTGTGAGCCTGATCAATAATGTAATTCTATATTATTTTTATTTTATAATAATTTACATTCAATAAATGTAATTTGAGCTAGTATCTTAGTAGTACCTAATGTCATGACATAAATTGTTTATAAAGATTTACCTAGTACCCATGTATAAACTGACAATGTATAATTAGTACGTAAATAAACGATCTATCTTCTAATCTATCTATCTATCTATCTACCTAAACCAATCGGCCTATATTCTGGGGTATATGCAATCTGTAGCTTTACCATGACATTTACGCCGTGTTTCGATACGTATTTTACTTTCTATCCATCACGCTCGCACGGCATTGGTACGAATGAGATTAACCGTAAAGTAAAATGTCAATTCCAAACGGCACCATCAGAAAAAAATCGAATTGAGAACTTCGTTATCCTCGTCATTTTTCGAAGTCGTTTAAAAAAACGATTAAAATATATCGCCAATCCTCATTGGCCCAATTATAAGCAAAAGAGAAGAAATATTTTTCACCCCTAACTCTGAGGTAGCTCAATAAGTTTTATATTACTTGGAGTTCTTAGAACTTATATTACTTAGGTACAATAAAGACTGTAGTAGTTTTGCAAAGTTAAAACGATTAACGCCTTTGACAAAAACAAAGCACTGACGCATTTATTTCCGCTCTACAAAGAAAACTCATTACTATTATTAGTGTTGTGCCGTTCTCAAACATTTTCTCGAGGAAATATTATTTTTACACTAAATATTAGGCGGTCTCACGGCGAGCTACTAAGCTATGAACTATCGGCTATAAACACGAACAAAAGAGACGCACTCCCGTGTCTCTTTTATTTACACGGGAGTGCGTATCTTTTGTTTGTGTTTATAGCCCATTAGTTCATAGCTTAGTAAGCTCGCGGTGAGACTAGCGCCATACGTGTTTCGATTCTAATAAATATGTATAGGCACATTAGTTATCGAAGATCGGAGTCCGAAAATATATTGACTGTCATATAATATCTTATCTGGGTGCGTAGCCAAGATAAGATGCCAGTCGCTAACGCTTCTTAGAGGGGAACGAAACAATTTTTTTACACCCCCATTATTCATAAAAAATTACAATAATAAATAAATAAGGTCCTAATTTATTAGTTGCAGATATTTTTACACATGATACTTTACATTAAAATAATTAACTTTAAATATAAATTAAGAAATCTTTTCATGTAACTTTTTTGATTTAATTTTCCTAACAAAAAAATTAATTATAATTTTGTCTAAAAAAAATCATCATGTGTATTATCACATGTCACAATAACACTGTCTGTCATGTCATCAAACGACACAATCCAACGGAAAATAACATGATATATTATTGACAATCAAGTATTTAATTTATCGAAGTGAAGTGGCCAGTTCCAGTGAAGTAGTACGTAAAAGAAGTACGAGAATCTGTTCAAAGAGTTTTCATTTAATAATCACATAAACAGGGTGTCTTTACGTAGCAAATTTGTTTTTCCGTTTTCTCCAAAAAAAACATGGTAAAAGCTATAATGTTTCACGGTTTAATATACTCCAGAGACCGAGTACTATCAGCTGTAAAAATATATGCATCTAATAAATTAGGACCTTATATATAGATATTATAATATAAATCTCAAAATAATATGCTGGTGTATAATAATAAAAAATTATGGTGAAAAATTATCATACCAAATTTGAGTTTCCTTTACGTGACGCTCGTATAGTAAGTTCTTACAAAAAAAACGTGACGTAATGGAATTTTGTTAGGGACATTATTTTTTATATCTTCGATTCCAATGAGCCCAGGCACGTCCAGATCTGGAAGATCAGTCAGTTTTTTGTTTTTAGAAAAAGCCTAACAAACCATTTACTAATCCCAATTTTACGAACGTTTAAATGAATAACAGTAATAAAATAAAATAAGGACCTTTTTTATTTTATTCAAATTACCTACCTAGTACATATTAACACAAAACCAATAAAGTTCAGGATTTGTTTCCGTGTTGCAATGGCATCCAATATTCCTTTTATTTGGTGGACAACTGGACATTCCAGGCACCTCACTACACAACAACGAAAACGAGAAAAGTTTGGAAAAAACAATGCCGAATGGTGAACCAGCGCCACCTATCGAGAGCAAACAAGCGACGGATAGCAATTACAACTCGGGCACGCGAAACGCTCGTTTGGGGTGACCAAGGATTCGGCTTTTTGTAGGTTTTTTTGTATCTTAATGATTCCTCCGTAATGAGTAACAGCATGTTATATAATCATTTCACTCATAGAATATTGGATCCACAAGTAGCTGACGGTTTTTGAATTTCTTCTAGCCTTTGAATATCACAATCACAACGCCAGATAGATTTTTTTCCTAACTAGTGCGCAAAAACAAACTTTGCGCACGCTTCGCGCGCGGTAATTTCTCTTTTTGACGCACTTGTTATGAAAAAGATCGTCCCTTACACGTGAAAAACACTTTTTTTTACTCGGGTGATTCCAACTTTCACCCTCGCCGAAAAAAAGTTTTCCTGCACTAGTTAGGAAATGTATTATACGTATTAGGCCGCTAAGTATTGTTTGTCCCATTCTGTCTTATCAATGTATCTATAAGATCGAAAGGGACAAAAATACTTAGCAGCTTGTTAAGAGACGTTTATGAATAAGGGGGTTAGTGACTAGCGACAGTACCGACGGAATATACAGTCGATCAAATAAGTCGCCTCAATTGGAATGACAGGAACAGCAGCTTCAATTTTGGATTATCGATGTTTAGGCCCGCTGCATACATTTCATTCTTCATATAGAAACACAATGCATGGAAAGTAGAATCATTTACACGAGGTAAATTGCGTGCGCCCCCAGATATTTTCTAAATACTAGTGTGTCGAAATATGTTTGCTAGATTTATATGGGGTTGCTAGAGTTGGATCACATTCCAAGCACACGAAGTAAAAAAATATTTTTGGTTCACAGTTAGTTTTTGCTGGAAGAGTTAACTTGGTCCGTCTCTATTTTCACTCCATCAAATTTATTTTGTCAGAAGATTGTTTCGTGTGTAACTGAGAATACGGAGGGCTGCCTAAAATAAGGACGGTATGAAAAAAAAAATTTTCTTCCATGCGGTAATTCATACTACATCACATCGTTAGCCTATCTCAGACCACTGCTGGACGTAGGCCTCTCCTATTAACTATGGTTATATAGACCCATTAATAGGAGGTAAATGGTCATAATAGCCACGCTGGCCAAGCGGATTGACGATCGCAGTAATGTGTCCACTATGATGACGCTCCTGCCCATAATCATTCTTCTATGAAAGAATGGTCAGTGACCTTCAATCTCTTAGTCGACTCTTACCGAGGGAAGAGTTGAGGTGGTGACAATTAAATGTATTCTTACTGCCGTCACCACACGGCATTAAGACCCAATACCATAAACTAATCTCAGACAACGAAAATACCAGAACTTCACTAAAGAACTATTGTCTATGTTAGAACGAAATGTTGAGGTGGTGACAATTAATTGTTAGTACCTAATTATCGATGTCGCTTCAATATGCGATTTTCAGCTCATCCAGGAATTTCCCGTTTCCCTATAAATCATGGTCACATATTTCTTCAACCCGCGTATAATAAATAGTAAACGAAACAATACAGCGTCGGGCGGGGCGACAAAACACACGAATTCAACTTTAATTATTAAACTTCACACGACAATGTGGCTTTGTGGCAAAAACAGGGCGGTTACTGTTGCAACCACTAGTTGCGAATATTCGTTCTGCTGTAAATGTAAAGTTTCCATATTCATACTATTTTGTAAGTTTGTTGGTTGGTGTTTTAAGCTTTTTAACTTTGCAACATTGCAGACTACTCGTATCCTAATGTGTTAAACAAATAACGAAGTTTAGTAACTAATACTCAAAAAGGTGTAGGGTTAGAACCGGAAGTAGTTTTAATACTTAGACCAATCAAAAGAGTTTGTTGCTATTCCAATTTGAATAAAGAATTATTTGTGCATTGTTGAGCAAAATCCACCAACATTTCCCAAAATGTGCCAAAATGGACATGAAACACTTCTTTTTTGTTACCAAAAATGTATAGGAACAGTAGTAACAAAAAATGTGTGGGATCTTGCTGAACATCATTGACTCGACCAGCCTAACAACTTTTGTCAACAATAATCTAAAGGTGCATTCAGACTAAAAGAGCATTCGCTATTCTATCCCCAGCTCTACGAAATCAACGAATCACGTTTAGTGTAACGATCGAATTTCGTAGAGTGGGGGGATAGAAAAGCGAATGCTCGTTTGGTCTGAATGCACCTTGACAAATGTACAAACTTTTTCTCTCATACACACTAGCCTCAGGAGTTACTACATACCTACAGATTGTTCGAAGTAAAAAAAAACTTTCTTAATTTCTTCTGTGCTACATCAATTGTGATACTGCGTAATGCGTATACTGGTTTCAAATAAGCTACGAATATGTAATATTTGCCGCTATGTTATAGCTTAGCTCACCCAATGGCTTAAATTGTATAAAACTCCACTTAGCTTTCCTGCTTCACATTTAGGGTATATTGACACTGGCGAACACGCTCGGCCTCCTAGGGTAAGTTCTCCAGTGAATGAACAAATCCAGTGAACGAACAAAACACAAGTTTTATTCGTAAAATAAGTTTTCTGTACATTTCTACTACGCGTTATATTTTTTTTCGGGTAGGAATATTATTTGACAAGTTCTGGTAGCACTTACATCAACTCATATGCATCAGTGTCCAAATGGCGATGATCTAAAGTGGGCACGTTGCACCGGTTCGTTTTTTATATGGAGGTGTTATAAGGATTGAGGTAAGCTTACGTTGTGTTTAATGTGTTATTGTGTGCGTTTCGTGCATCTCCCAGGTACAGTGCGTGTTTTTTTGAAACCGGAAGGTTATGATCATGCTATTAAAGTATAGTTTAATGTGATTTCGTTTCAAATAGTGGTTTTTAATCCAGTGTTCTATAACTAGAACTCAAAATGGCTTAAAACCTAGTGACCGAACGGGGGAGTTCATTCACTGGAATTGCGTGATTTATTGTTTGTTCCATATCTGACGTTTTAGTAGTTGTAATAAGATTTGGTTTTCTATGAATTGAATAGAAATGTGCTGTCTAGCAAAGGGCCAGTGTTCGAACAATACTTGATATATTAAAATTTTAATGAACTACTGCAAACACAGTTAGTTCATTAATTGGATTGCGAAAACCAGTGAATGAACGAAATCATTTATTTTGTATTTTGTCTGGTTTTAAGACATGGAAAGGTCAAAAAAACATTTAAAGGATTCTAATATGACCAAGAATCTCTCGACAAAACTCTAAAAGCTGTTGCAACTGGTAAACTATCAGTGCCAGTTTTAATATCTCAAAATCAACGCTATTTAAATCACCGAAATTGTCCAAATTCCTGCCACTGAAGAAACAAACATAAATGGATCTTTGGTTAATCAAAAGTATTTAAGTGCTATAATTGATATGCAGAATGAGCTCAGTTTACTTTTTAACGAAAGTGACATATAAGGTCACTCTTCAATGGTAACGGAAGAGTTAGTTGAACCTTCCCAGAATACGCAGCAATGTGAAACTGTAATTGATGTCGTTTAATTATGTTTATAGTTATTATGTCTCATTAAAGTTAAAATTCAATTTTCGAATATTACTAGCACTACCAATTAAAAATAGAGTACTTTTTGCATTTTAAAACATTATTTTTAAGGTAGTTCATTCATTGGTTTCATTTGTTCATTTACTAGAATTTTGTGTTCATTCACTGGTGATTTTCCATTTTATCCCCTACAGTCAGCTATAATTTAAAAATGTGCAGCACTAATGCAAAATAAAATTGATTTTAGAAAACTTCAATAGTGGTTTACTCTGTAAGAACTTTCATATTTAAACTTCATTATTGCTCCCAGCCACAAAAAAAAAATTAAGTTGAAAATTTCCTTAAGTGTTCATTCACTGGAGCACTTACCCTAATACGTTGAGATATATATTAATCGTATAAAAAAACCCTCCATTTAAGACGTTTGATAGAAAGACGCTGTGACCCTAGTTCTTCCGTCCAAAAATTGTCATCGAAACTTCTAATCAAACATCCTTTTTCTCAGTGTCCGATTTTCATACCACCCAAAAAAATCTAACAAGACGCGGCCTTAATGACATGAAACCCTCAACGTTCAGGCAAAACAGATAAATTGTGAGCTGTGCAAGATAAGCTTATATGAAGGGTCCACGGAAAAAACATGTCTAGGCAATTCAAGTTTCAGGAGGAAAAATTACCTTAGTGTTAAAGGAACAAGGTAAAAATTTTCTCTGATTTTCATAAGGATTAGACATGTTCTTTCCGTGGACCATTCATATACTTAAACATCCAGAATACGGATGATGGTTGTAGTACTTGTAGTTAAAACAAATTAGTTCACATTGTGCACGACATAGTAGGCACGCGGCACAGTAGGTATAGGTGCACGAAGAAATTATTACTAAAATTAATATTGCTCTAATTGTTGTACAGAACTATTTATGGAAAGAACGTAAAATAACAGGTAATTTTGCAGTGACGTCACTTTTGTGTACCATGATAATATATATCATGTAAGACTCCATAGTGGCGATAGTTAAGACAGTTCAAAAACGGATGTTGAATTGACTTGCCAGTCAGCGTGCTTATTGCTGCTCTGCCTACGAACAAATAAAACATGGAAACCGCACGCCATACTAAATTGCCTTTCAAAAACGGTCCTGAATTTTAGTTGACAAGTGTCATCCTTCTTCAATGCATCACGGTAGTGAACTTCAATATCACCCTATAAAAACTTAAACCATTTGAAAATAGTTGTGAGTGGTCCACTTATGATTTGGCTATATTCTTTAAGCATATAATATATGTCAAAGGTGTTGCGCCGAAATATGCGCGGTGTTAAGAAAAGCGCTACGTTCTTCCCATCTTGGCACTTGAATTGAACAATTGTTTTTGGGGGCATTTTTGAGCTGTAGTTAGACGTCCAATGTCCATGTTATATATATGCTCACAGTGCTCTGCAATGTGAAGGGGACTTAAACCAAGTGTCGCATGCACTGCCCGTTCCAATGAAAGAGTAAAGCAATTTCGGTCGCAACCATGTTTGTCGCCATATTGCCACGCGATGAGAATCGTCATAAAATGCTAGCAAATATCATACGTTCTTGTAAACGCAAGGGGTCTTAGGAGTAGAAATAGGAATAGGTTTTATTGCGAATAAAATGTTGAGAATGCGCGCTTTTGAGCATGTTGCAGCCCCTTTTTTAGTAAGAGGAGAAAATATTGAAAACGGAAAAGGACAAAACACGGAAATATTCGTTACTAAATGGTAACACTCTATTGGATTTGAAATCCAAACGCAAAGTTTGAGTTTCATCTGTGACATTATAGATACTTAAAATCTGGTCAGTTAGTGTAAACCTGCGGCAGCTTATAGGTAGTACTATTATTTTCTTCTTATATAGTCATTGTGGCAATCTTTGGGGGACGCCTATGTCCAGCAGTGGATGTCTTTCGACGCATATATGATAAGATGATGATCTTATACAGGGTGGAAAGGGACGACGTTCCTTCCGACGTTGAACTTTCAGTATG
>JALPQI010007847.1:0-58850 GCA_025490895.1 Thaumatotibia leucotreta | reverse complement strand
GTACCGAGGAGAAGTTTCATAAGTTGTGAAACTTGCATAGAGAATGTTCTCTGCAATTTAATCTTTACAAGCAATCTAATCATGCCTATACATGCCCTTTAAGGTATATTTTATGCCTTGTTTACTCAATTGTGAAATACAATATTTTTCATAACACTTTTTTATAAGTTCTCGTGGAAACATTCTCAATGAGAACTTACTCTTAAATTCTCATGAAAATTCTCGGTTTCCGAGTATATTCCCGCATTTTGAGAATATTCTGCAACTGTACATTGCTAGGTTTTACTCGATAAGTAAAGCAGGACATCGGGCTCGCTCCAGTATGTCAGTGCGACCGCGATAGAATGCATTTATTACGCCTCGAGTAATAGTACATTGTGTACTTAGGGCGGTAAACAAGAAATTACGAACGAGTGTGAATTCAAGCCCGAGCCGAAGGTGAGGGCTTAATTCTAACACGAGTTCGTAATTCTTGTACCGCCCGTGGAACACACAATGTTTTTCATCACACCTGTGATGCTAAAAAGTAAATAAAACAATATATTTTCACAAAACTACTCTAAAATGGTCTAAATCAGGGATGACTTAATTTCATCATTTTCATAAAAGAAATCTCGGCGCGGCGCGCGGCGTGCGCCGGACCGCGCTAGTGCGACGTAATGTTGTATGAAAATCCCTAACGGCCTACTATGACGTAATGACGCACCCAATGACGAACAGGTGTGATGAAAAAAACCTAACGTATCTTTTACTTTCCTCTCATGGTACGGCTACGGCTCGAGTTACCGATACCTACTTGCAAAGTCATGGTACCTCTACCTACGGCTATTGGTAAACTGGTGAACTGCAGTGTTATTCACTAAGGAAACCGCCTTGCTGTCAGCGCTGTGTCAGCGCTGCGGCAGCGTCGAGCCTAGAAATGGTATTCACTAATGTACTTTAAACGACACTAGTGCTCGGCGACGAATGCGGCGTGAGCTGAAACTACACTGCGTCGAGAGTTTGACGTTTAATGTACGAACTTCGTATTCTCTAACGAAAAACAGCGACGAACTCGCCCACAATCTCGCTCACAGCCTCGATTCCTAATGTCAAATAACAAGCTATGATTTTAGACAAGGCTGTCTCGACGTCGAGCTCGTTGACGAACGCAGCGTCGAATGTGTGAATAAGAGAATAGCATAGCTGGTTTAAAACAGTCGATAGCGTATCTTACTTTCTATCCCTCTCGCTCATAGCATAGCAATTACTGGGTATGGAGAAAAGAGAGCACTATACCCAATATAAATAAGAATAAACTGACAACTGACACCGACAGGTCATGCTAAGCGCACTGTTATACAACGTGGAAACGGGTAACCCAAGAGATTATAAACACGATGGTAAGGATTTTATAAATGTTACAGGTACTTATAGGTGAAAAACTTAAGAAAGTCACCTGCTGTATGTGTAAGTCACGTATTCGAATAGAGAACACATGTTTAAAATTAGTACACAAACAAAACAAACGCCTATTCGAACACATTACTCACACATACAACAGGTGACTTTCTTAAGTTTTTCACCTATACTGCTTAATTATATAGTTTGAATTCGGCCTATTTCAAGACGCATAGGTACCTTTGAGCATTTTTTTTATTCAATTAACGGAACGGCTTTATGTTAGCGTTTGTGCTGTGAGGGGTCACAAAACAAAACTAAGTATCAGTTTAAAACGAACTATTTCAAAGCATAAAAAAACTATTTGCAAAAACATATTCAAGGATATAGTGAGAAATACTCTAAAACCTGCTCATTTGCTGCTATTTAACCAAAACTGGCCCATTTTATGTTACCACCCTGGATTTAAAACAGTATTTATTATAAATCTATATGCACAAAAATTGATAGGTATTCACCTGTAACACGCAGTATCCTCTTGTCATGTTTAAAACCAAATTCAATGCAATTGTCTTTAAAATCACTATCTCTATTATTACGCATCTTGGTTAAAAATCAATACAAAAGCCACACTTCACTTGGCAGTAACTAACACGAAACTAAACTCCGGGTCTTTTGAGTTTGTTTTTATAAACCTCTCCCATTGTACCTGCTGCGTTCCCCATAACCCGGCCTCTTTCACACTATGCTACGGCCATTATCAATTCTACGCTACGGTCTTATACTATGGGGTAATAGCACTGATAGCAATCGGGCATTTATTGCACAAAAAAGTGTATTAGAGCAATACAGGGAATGCGGCCCGATGAGTGTAGGTCAATATTTAAAGAACTTGGTAAGTATATTGCCGTTGCCGGCGCAATACATATATGAAATGGGTGCAAAACCACATGACATTATTTAAAAAAGCATGTCATATTCATCCTCGATCCTACAGAGATCCAGACTATTCGAGCCCGACTCGCATTTGGCAACTTTTTAGTAACATCAAAACATGTATAAAATATGTAATAGATGAACACAGAACACTTACCTTATTAATCTTATTATTGTCAGCCTTTCTAACACTTCACACCTTTGTAAAATTAATGACACTTGATAGGTACATTATGAATTGTTATATACTCTTTATTCGCTGACACCAACCGACGAGCGACAGCATTTTGTAAACAATATGCATATTGCACATATTGCGTACCTAAGCAAATCACATAAGGGATAGGTATACTCGTAATAATGATCCAAAGTAAAAATGTACGAATATTATTTCAAGTGTCAGGTTAGCCTTGCGCGAACTATGAAAAAAATGCAGTTAAACTACCTAAAAATGTATGATTTTTGTTGATTGTAGACTTGACTTGATTTTTGATCATCGCAGAAAGCCTTCTGAGGAGCAAACCACGATTGACGTGTTGTCTCTCTCTCGCACGTGTGAATTCGTACGTAAATAAAGGTACGAGTTCGCAGCCGACCGCAGGCGACAACTGCAGACGACGTGTCGCGACGACACTACTGGTTTCTATGTATTTCTATGAAATTCCCTCCGTAGTTAGCGACATGAAGCTAGCGACGCGTCGCCGAGCGGCAGACGGCAGTGTCGCCCGACCGCAGATCAGTAGTGTCGCTGACGCTCTGCATTTAATCATAGGACATGTGGCTTGTCGTCTTTTTCTGTATAATAAAAGCAAGTCATCATCATCTTCTTCCTCTTCTAATAAAAGACGTAAAAAATTGCGATCACTATTCTCGAACACGTCAGACATCTTGTTTCACGGACCGCTCGGAATCAACTGGATTCCATCTGCAGTTGTCGTCTGCAGTCGGGATCGAAATCATGACTGCAGCGACAGGACGCAACGACGTGTCGCGACGACATGAAGCGACGACATGTCGTCTGCTGGTGCTGCGTGCGGTCGGCTGCCAACTTGTACCTTAACAAGGATTTTAAGTTCCCTCATCTCGTTATATTTATCCATCATGGTACTCTACAGAATTAATCGATTATATCAAGTTAAAATATTATAATTTTAAGATGTACAAGTCCTATGGCTCAGAGCTCCATCACGAGCTGTTCAAGATATTTAGGTCTTTTGTAAAAAAATTAATAACTCGTGATTATAACGAGTATCTGTTGAGAATAGAGCGGGGCATTTTTGCCGATCCTGCCAGGTTTTGGGACTTTGTAAGATCTAAAAAAACGTATTCAAACCAACAACATGAATACACGTACAAGGGCGAATCTGTTGCAGGCCAACAAGCTACCGATGCCTTTGCTGACTATTTCGGGTCAGTCTTTCATAATGAAATCCCAAAGCTTGATCCAAACGAAGCTGAAAGGTATGTAGCGGAACACTCATCCGGCTTGAAGGATTCATTGCGTGTTGAGATCCCACATATCGGCCTTCCTGAACTCCGCAAATCTGCTAAGCGCCTCAAAGCCTCATCTTCTTGCGGGCCTGATAACATCCCTCCGTATTTAGCCAAAGACTGCATGTCATCTTTCGAAATACCACTGCTTTACATTTTTAATCTTTCCTTAAAATCTGAGATATACCCCGCCAGGTGGAAGGTTTCGAGAGTCTCGCCCATTCCTAAAGAGGCAAAGTCAACGGATATTTGTAAACATAGGCCAATAGCAATACTTTCCGTATTTGGGAAACTTTTCGAAAGCGTACTAAATAATTGCATCTCTGGTCAAATCAAAAATCAGTTAAACGACGCCCAGCATGGCTTCCGTGGCGCCCGATCTACTACCACAAACCACATATGCTTTTTTGACTGCGTTCTGGAGGGTATGGACTCACATAAGCAAGTAGACGTGGTCTACTTCGACTTTAAGAAGGCTTTCGATCTGGTTGACAATGATGTGTTACTGCGTAAGTTCTCAGCCATCGGGTTCACACCGAAGCTACTTTCATTCTTTGCCAACTATTTAAAGGACCGAAGACAGTACGTGCAGATGGCTAACTTTCGGTCTGATGACTATTATACACGCTCAGGCGTGAGTCAGGGTAGCAACTTGGGACCGACGCAGTTCCTCATCATGGTCAATGATCTCTGTCACAATGTCACAGCAGCCCAACCTCTTCTGTTTGCGGACGACCTTAGATTAATTTTGCCAATAAGGAATTCTTCTGATTGTGAGTCGCTCCAGCAGGCAATTAATGCGGTGTCCAGTTGGAGTAAACTTAACAAGCTGGAACTGAATTCGATGAAGTGTAAAACCATCACCTTTACTCGATCGAAGTATCCCATTGTAGCGGACTACCATATTTCAGGCACCCCGGTAGAACAGGTCTCCACAATTGAAGATTTAGGGATTACATTGGACATAAGACTTGACATGCATGATCACATTGTAAATACGTGTAAGAAAGCGAACAAAATGCTAGGATTCATAGTTAGGACGGCGGCACAATTTAGGGACGTAAAAATAGCAGTACTGTTATACAACGCCTATGTTAGAAGTCGACTGGAATATAATGCTATTGTTTGGGACCCCCATGAAAAGAAATATGCGGTGATGATCGAGCGAGTTCAACGTAAATTTGCTCGATTCCTTTACAAACGTTGTTATGGGTACTACCCTACTCTGTTTCCATCCACATTTCCTTCACTGTTTGTGACAGGCATGGTGGGTTTGGACACCCTCGAGCTCCGTCGGAAGATTGCGACACTTTATCACTACTGCTTGCTCATACGGCACAGGGTGGACAATCCGGATGTTCTGTGCAAAATTAAGCTGTTTGTGCCTGACAACTACACTATCGCAGTAGGCCGTAAGGGTAGACGTGCGAGGAATCTTTTTTCCGTCACGTGTGGTGGAACCCGCACCATGCAAACTTGCAATGCACCAACTACCAGAGCCACTACCCTGTTAAATAAATTTCTCTCGCATATCCAGGACGCTGACGTATTTGCGGATGGACTGATGTCGTTGAGATCTAAAATTGTTATATTTGTTAATCAGTTCTTCGACTCATTGTGAATACATATTATATAGTAATTCTTAAGATTTCCTGACAACTTATGGTGACATTTATTCTTACATATTTTTGTTTTTGTTTTTATGATTATTGTTTATATTGCAGTTGACGTTGTATACATATATATATTTTTATTAATCTGACTGTTGACATACAAATTAAAATATTATGTATTAGTAATGTAATATCTTGCGGGCATTTTGGATCAAACTGTAAGTCCGCAAGAGTTTGTGATAAATAAAATAAAAATAAAAATAAAAAATAAACATAAATATTAAGTTGAAGGAAGTAAAATACATGCATTGCCCTTGTTTAGGTACCTCTTTTATCGGTAATATAATTAATTAGAATAACATGTTTAGTTTGTAGTTATTACTAATGACTGTGTACATTCTTAGACCTAGTACCAACTACCTAATTATTGTTTACTATTCTCATGTTTGGGTCTTTCTCATTTTGTAATGAGATGCTCCCATATAAGCAGAGCCCATCCCGAAATACAGTTAGTTCATTCCGGAATACTACCTAAATACCGTTTTTTACTCCCTGCCACATAAAGGTGCATTCAGACCAAACGAGCATTCTAACCCCCTACTCTACAAAATTCGATCGTTCCACAAAACGTGGTTGATTTCGTAGAGTGGGGGATAGAATAGCGAATTGGTCTGAATGCACCTTCACATACCGTCGTTACGCTCGCAAAAACCGCTATGTGGTGAATTTTAATTAGTTCAATTAATATTTTTTGTGTATAGTTGCTAGATTGCAATTTCAAAGTCAATCACATAGCGGATTTTATAAACGTAACAAACATCTACTGAGTAAAATTTACCCCCTTATTCATAATCATCTCCTAACTTAGCAAGCCGCCAACTATCGTTTGACCCTTTCGGTCTTATCAATGTGTCTATAAGACCGAAAGGGACAAACAATACTTAGCAGCTTTCTAAGTTTGTGAATAAGGGGGTTAAGTAGTGCGTGTGCCTTGCGTCAAGAGGAAGCATTGTTCCTTCCGGAGACGAGTCCCAGCTGCCCTAACGTGAATTTCGAAATCTGTAAATTTCGACGATTTGTCTCTCTCACACTTATGACGCCTTCGTTGGAGTGACAGAGAAAAGTCCTCGAAATTTACGAATTTTGATTTTCGCGGTAGCGCCCATAGCCCTGGACAGGTGGACAGCCGCTGCGAGGTCGCAGAAATGTGCTCAGACGTACATGTGACCACGCCTTAAAGCGTCTTGGCGGCAGTCCGTAGGGTTTTAGTGGGTAGACCAGATCCTCATAAGCCCTGGGAGTCCCACATAACGACAGGGGCTATCCGCGCGCCCGGGTGGTAAAAAAAATCTTCCCCATTTCACCAGTTGGGGAGGTACCCGAAAAAAAATATTTTTTCTAGTTTTTATTCTACCACTTAGTTGGCATGGTTTTGCAGATTTTTAGTACTAACGGCCACTGAGGCTGAGTTTTGCTGCGGACAGACGGACATGGCGAAACTATAAGGGTTCCGTTTTTGCCATTTTGGCTACGGAATCCTAAAAAGGCATTAAAATAAAAAATCTAGGGCGAAACAGTTGGCTGCTACTGTTAGGCTACGGAATCCTAAAAAGGCATTAAAATAAAAAATCTAGGCCGAAACAGTTGGCTGCCAAAAAGAGTTTTAGCACTCGTTTGTTTTTTTTTTTCTTATTGCGCTGATTTCTACCTAATTCGTCTAAGTGAAAATGCTAATGATAGTCAAGGCTTATCTAAGTATGTAGGTATAGGTACGTAAAAAACATGCTTTCTGAAATAATTTAACATGGTCACGTATTCTCGTGTATTATGGGATTTATGGGGTACTAAAGATATGGTAAACGGTTAACAATGGAAGTGGTAATATTGTTACATTTGTTACTTAGTTGCCGTTTCGTTACATTGTATGAGCTATAGGTAAGGTACTCTGGCCTACTCGTACTAATTCGTAAATTTCGAGGATTTTTCTCTGTCACTCAAACGAAGGCGTCATTAGAGTGAGCGAGACAAATCCTCGAAATTTACGAATTTCGTTTTTCGCGGTAGGGCCGCGACCCCTGGCCTTTTGCAGGGAACTACGAAATTCCGAGGATTTGTCATTGTCACTCACAAAGAACCCCCTAGGTGGTTGGTCTGTGTTGTCACTCCAACGATCATCAATGCGTCATTAGAGTGAGAGACACATCTTCGAAATTTGCGGATTTGGAAGTTCGCGGAAGGGCCCCTGTGGCTATAGAGTCTGACCAGCATAATTTTGCACAAGAAAAATAAGGAAACAACTGGCAACAAATTCGGTACCAAATTAAACATGAATGTAGGATTAATATGGATTTGACAACGTTATAATAATAGCAAGAACGAAAGGGATGGTCTTATGAAACTTTTTACTAGTGGAAGTGAAAAGGAACGATAATCGTCCGTCCTTATCACTGTGCCACTATTTTTTGTGTGTGTGTGCATTAGATGCTAAATGTAAGTGCCAGACAAATGCGTTGAATAATGGTTGAATACGTCACTAAGTGCCTGTGTGGCACTTTCGTCTTAGTAGTAAGTGACTATGACTATCCCTCTTAGTGGCACACTATGTGCGGCCCCTCGAAATTAAATGACATTTTAATTGATAGGCAAAATTGTTGCCATGCGAGGGGCCGCACAGAGTGTGCCACTAAGAGGGATAGACATAGTCACTTATTACTAAGACGAAAGTGCCATACAGGCACTTAGTGACGTATTCAACGCATTTGTCTGGCACTTACATTTAGCATCTAATGCACACACACACAAAAAATAGTGGCACAGTGATAAGGACGGACGATTATCGTTCCTTTTCACTTCCACTAGTAAAAAGTTTCATAAGACCATCCCTTTCGTTCTTGCTATTATTATGACGTTGTCAAATCCATATTAATCCTACATTCATGTTGCCATGTAAAGAAAATCGAAAATATATTTGTGAAAGTTATGCTGGTCAGACTCTAGGGTGCTTAGACAAGTTGTCAATCGCTAACGCTTAATCTTAAACGAAAGGCAGCTTACTGTCTTTGTCGCACTAATATGAAAGAGTAACAGAGAGGGAAAACTACGATACGCTAAGTACTAAGCGTTAGCAATCGGCAACTTGGCTAAGACTCTAGGTACTCGTAAGCTCCAGCAGAAGTACCATGAGTTGGCATATACAATTTACGTGAGCGTTTTCTCAATACGTTATAGTCCGTCACGCTCCAATCCATCAGTGTGAGCGTAATCGAGTGCTTAAATCGAGTTTGTAAACGCTAACATTAACGTATTGCTACTACTTGCCAACTAGTGTAAACAAAAACCTCTGTTAAAGTTTTTGCCAAACATTCGAGCAATAAAATGCGTTTTGCACGAGAGACTGCTTTTTTTCTCAATTCGGCGCCAGTCCCATCAATCTGTATACAATATAATAGATTTTTTTGAACACTTGTCCAAACCGTTTTTTTTTTTTTTTTTTCTCATGGTAAGTATAACAAAGTTCTAGCAACTTGTCAAATATTTTAACTCTATTACAATGAGACCTTTTTTGTGATCCACATCGTCTGACAACAAAAAAAGATTCATGATCATGAATTCGACGCGGCCACAAACGTTTAAGGTCTGCGTAATGACAGACTGTTTCACAGTATCAGATATGTGAAAGAAAAGGACAGCTACTTTATAATTTAGATTACAAAGTACACATACAAAAGTAATCAGATTACTTTTTGCCGAACTCTGCGCTGGACTCTCCGCTCGAGTTTCTATTCAGGCCTTAGGATTACATATTACAATTGGTGTTTTAAAGAAGTATTTCATATCAAATACTTTATTTCAGAATTATTGTTAAAATTATTGATTAATATACAGTTCTTTATATTTTTACATTACAATCCAATCACAGTTAAGTATGATAAATTGATAATTCGGTAATATTATTTAATACTAAAATTAATATTTGGGATATCTTCAACAGCGTGTAATAAGGCTGAGCGTGAGTGTGGAGTCAGCGGGGTGCAGCGCGAGCGGCGAGAGGGGGTCGGGGCGGGCGGGGCGCGCGCGGGGCGGGGCGGGGGGCGCGGGGGACACGCGCACGTGCCGCAGTATCAGTGCTAGGCAGCACTTCATTTGTTTCATAGTCTTTTTTTATTGTAAAGCCTGTGCAGTGGCGAGCGTCAAGCGGCGCTTTCGGCGAGCCGTGCAACGAGCAGCGACGTTATGCACTCCACTGGCATACGATACGTTTGCATTTGTTTAACATGGACGCTGGACTCTCCGCTCGTGCGCGTGCGTCTATTCAGTGCTTAGACTTTTCAATTGGTGTTTTATATTTTTTATAAACATGTTTCATGTCAAGTAACTTTATTTCTCAATTACTGTTGAAATTATGGATTATTACAAAATTCCTTATATTTTAAATTACAATCCAATCACAATTAAGTATGATAATTCGGTAATATTATTTAATACTAAAATTAATATATGGGATATCTTCAACAGCGTGTAATAAGGCTGAGCGTGAGTGTGGAGTCAGCGGGGTGCAGCGCGAGCGGCGAGCGGGGGTCGGGGCGGGCGGGGCGCGCGCGGGGCGGGGCGGGGGGCGCGGGGGACACGCGCACGTGCCGCAGTATCAGTGCTAGGCAGCACTTCATTTGTTTCATAATCTTTTTTTATTGTAAAGGCTGTGCAGTGACGAGCGTCAAGCGGCGCTTTCGGCGGGCCGTGCAGCGAGCAGCGACGTCATGCACTCTACTGGCATACGATACGTTTGCATTTGTTTCTATGCACTCGAGCGTCTATTCAGTCCTTAGACTTTTCCATTATTCTTAGGAGTGTGGCTTAAGGTTGTAAAACCTTCGAAACATTACGTACAGATGTCGCTAGTGATTAGATTAACAATACCATTGGAAAAATTCGCTGTGATCGACGGAAGGTCGTCTGGTGTAATTGGAAGCACGTTGGACCGGCAATCCAGAGGAAGCGGGTTCGAATCCCGTGACAACCAGAGTCTTTCGCAGTAGATTTTTTCTATGGTAAGCACATCTGTTACATTGTGGGATTTTCAATTCGTGTTTTATAAAACATGTTTCATATCAAGTAACTTTATTTCTCAATTACTGTTGAAATTGTGGATTATTACACAGTTCCTTATATTTTAAATAACAATCCAATCACAATTAAGTATGATAATTCGGTAATACAACAAAAATACTAAAATTAATATTTGGGATATCTTCAACAGCGTGTAATAAGGCTGAGCGTGAGTGTGGAGTCAGCGGGGTGCAGCGCGAGCGGCGAGCGGGGGTCGGGGCGGGCGGGGCGCGCGCGGGGCGGGGCGGGGGGCGCGGGGGACACGCGCACGTGCCGCAGTATCAGTGCTAGGCAGCACTTCATTTGTTTCATAGTCTTTTTTTTTTTAGTGTAAGTACTGTGTGGCAAGCGTTGAGGGGCGCGTCCGGCGTGGCGTGCAAGGACGCGTCGAGCGCAGGGCATGCAATCCCGTGATTAATTTGTATGCAATCATCATCATCATCATCATCATCAGCCTATAATAGTCCACTGCTGGACGTAAGCCTCTCCCATTAACTATGCGTATAGACGCATTAGGAGGTAAATGCCTATAATCGCCACGCTGGGCAAGCGGATTGGCGATCGATATATGCAATCAGGGGTTTTTTAATGTCTAATCCCGTGATTACACACAAATTAATCCCGGGATCGCATGCCCTAGTCAAGCGTCCAAGGAACTTGGACGGCGTGCACTCAAGTAACTGGCATACGTTTGCATTCATTTAACAATGGACACTGGACTCTCCGCTCGAGCGTTTTAGCATTATTCAGGTATTAGAATCAGGAGTATTTCAATTGATGTTTTTTAAGTGTTTAATATCAATTACTTTATTTCTGAATTATTGATTAATACTCGTACACAGTTCGTAATATTTCACATTATAATCAAATCACAATTTCATGCATGATTTATAAGTATGATCATTCGGTAAATAATACTAAAATTAATATTTGGGATGTCTTCAACAGCGTGTAATAAGGCTGAGCGTGAGTGTGGAGTCAGCGGGGTGCAGCGCGAGCGGCGAGCGGGGGTCGGGGCGGGCGGGGCGCGCGCGGGGCGGGGCGGGGGGCGCGGGGGACACGCGCACGTGCCGCAGTATCAGTGCTAGGCAGCACTTCATTTGTTTCATAGTCTTTTTTTATTGTAAAGCCTGTGCAGTGGTGAGCGTCAATCGGCGCTTTCGGCGGGCCGTGCAGCGAGCAGCGACGTCATGCACTCCACTGGTTTTACATGGACGCTGGACTCTCCGCTCGTGCGCGTGCGTCTATTCAGTGCTTAGACTTTTCATTTGGTGTTTTATAATTTTTATAAACATGTTTCATATCAAGTAACTTTATTTCTCAATTACTGTTGAAATTATGGATTATTACACAGTTCCTTATATTTTAAATTACAATCCAATCACAATTAAGTATGATAATTCGGTAATACAACAAAAATACTAAAATTAATATTTGGGATATCTTCAACAGCGTGTAATAAGGCTGAGCGTGAGTGTGGAGTCAGCGGGGTGCAGCGCGAGCGGCGAGCGGGGGTCGGGGCGGGCGGGGCGCGCGCGGGGCGGGGCGGGGGGCGCGGGGGACACGCGCACGTGCCGCAGTATTAGTGCTAGGCAGCACAGCACTTCATTTGTTTCATACTCTTTTTCATCACACTTGCTTGCTGCCTACGCGCGCCATTGTTTGCGCGCGCAGCGGCAGTAATGAAATTCTCTAGGGAGTAATAGAAATGTCAGTACGTCATTTAATAATGTTATTTCTTAAAACTTATTTTTTTGTCGGCAAGTGTGATGAAAAACATTGTATGCATCACAGTCGGTAAGCGGAATACTAACTCGAGTCATAAAAGCCCTCAGCCTAACGGCGTCGGGCTTCTAACACTCTCGTTAGTAATTCCGTACTTACCTCCCTTGATGCACAATGTACTATTTTTTATTGTAAAGCCTGTGCAGTGGCTAGCGTGCAACGAGCAGCGACGTCATGCACTCCACTGGCATACGATACGTTTGCATTTGTTTAACATGGACGCTGGACTCTCCGCTCGTGCGCGTGCGTCTATTCAGTGCTTAGACTTTTCAATTGGTGTTTTATATTTTTTATAAACATGTTTCATATCAAGTAACTTTATTTCTCAATTACTGTTGAAATTATGGATTATTACACAGTTCCTTATATTTTAAATTACAATCCAATCACAATTAAGTATGATAATTCGGTAGTACAACAAAAATACTAAAATTAATATTTGGGATATGTTCAACAGCGTGTAATAAGGCTGAGCGTGAGTGTGGAGTCAGCGGGGTGCAGCGCGAGCGGCGAGCGGGGGTCGGGGCGGGCGGGGCGCGCGCGGGGCGGGGCGGGGGGCGCGGGGGACACGCGCACGTGCCGCAGTATTAGTGCTAGGCAGCACTTCATTTGTTTCATAGTCTTTTTTTTATTGTGAAGCCTGTGCAGTGGCGAGCGTCAATCGACGCTTTCGGCGGGCCGTGCAGCGAGCAGCGACGTCATGCACTCCACTGGCATACGATACGTTTGCATTTGTTTAACATGGACTCTGGACTCTCCGCTCGTGCGTCTATTCAGTGCTTAGACTTTTCAATTGGTGTTTTATAATTTTTATATACATGTTTCATATCAAGTAACTTTCTTTCTCAATTACTGTTGAAATTATGGATTATTACACCGCTCCTTATATTTTAAATTACAATCCAATCACAATTAAGTATGATAATTCGGTAATACAAAATACAACAAAAATACTAAAATTAATATTTGGGATATCTTCAACAGCGTGTAATAAGGCTGAGCGTGAGTGTGGAGTCAGCGGGGTGCAGCGCGAGTGGCGAGCGGGGGTCGGGGCGGGCGGGGCGCGCGCGGGGCGGGGCGGGGGGCGCGGGGGACACGCGCACGTGCCGCAGTATCAGTGCTAGGCAGCACTTCATTTGTTTCATAGTCTTTTTTATTGTAAAGCCTGTGCAGTGGCGAGCGTCAAGCGGCACTTTCGGCGGGCCGTGCAGCGAGCAGCGACGTCATGCACTCCACTGGCATTACGATACGTTTGCATTTGTTTAAAGGTGCGTTCAAACTAAAAGAGCATTCGCTGTGCTATCCCCCACTCTGCGAAATCAACAAATAACGTTTTGTGATAACTATCGAATTTCGTAGAGTAGGGGGTTAGAATAGCGAATGCTCTTTTGGTCTGAATGCACCTTTACATAGACGCTGGACTCTCCGCTCGAGCGTCTATTCAGTTTTTAGACTTTTCAATTGGTATTTATAAACATGTTTCATATCAAGTAACTTTATTTCTCAATTACTGTTGAAATTATGGATTATTACACAGTTCCTTATATTTTAAATTACAATCCAATCACAATTAAGTATGATAATTCGTTAATACAACAAAAATACTAAAAGTAATATTTGGGATATCTTCAACAGCGTGTAATAAGGCTGAGCGTGAGTGTGGAGTCAGCGGGGTGCAGCGCGAGCGGCGAGCGGGGTCGGGGCGGGCGGGGCGCGCGCGGGGCGGGGCGGGGGGCGCGGGGGACACGCGCACGTGCCGCAGTATCAGTGCTAGGCAGCACTTCATTTGTTTCATTGTCCTTTTTTTATTGTGAAGCCTGTGCAGTGGCGAGCGTCAATCGACGTTTTCGGCGAGCCGTGCAGCGAGCAGCGACGTCATGCACTCCACTGGCATACGATACGTTTGCATTTGTTTAACATGGACTCTGGACTCTCCGCTCGTGCGTCTATTCAGTGCTTAGACTTTTCAATTGGTGTTTTATATTTTTTATAAACATGTTTCATATCAAGTAACTTTATTTCTCAATTACTGTTGAAATTATGGATTATTACACAGTTCCTTATATTTTAAATTACAATCCAATCACAATTAAGTATGATAATTCGGTAATACAACAAAAATACTAAAATTAATATTTGGGATATCTTCAACAGCGTGTAATAAGGCTGAGCGTGAGTGTGGAGTCAGCGGGGTGCAGCGCGAGCGGCGAGCGGGGGTCGGGGCGGGCGGGGCGCGCGCGGGGCGGGGCGGGGGGCGCGGGGGACACGCGCACGTGCCGCAGTATCAGTGCTAGGCAGCACTTCATTTGTTTCATTATCATTTTTTTTTAGTGTAAGTACTGTGTGGCGAGCGTCGAGCGTAGGGCATGCAATTCCGTGATTCATTTGTATGCAATTAGTGTTTTGTTAATGTCTAATCCCGTGATTATACACACAAATGAATCCCGGGATTGCATGCCCTAGTCGAGCGTCCAAGGAACTTGGACGGCGTGTACTCAGGTAACTGGCATAGGTTTGCATTCGTTTAACATGGAGACTGCGGCTAGTAGGCCTGGGTGCTTAGACAAGTTGCCAATCGCTAGCGCTTCATCGTCAATCGTAAGCGAAAGGCAGCTAACTGTCCTTGTCGCACTAATATGAAAGAGTGACAGAGAGGGAAAACTACGATATGCTACTAAGCGCTAGCGCTTGGCAACTTAGCTAAGCATCCTGGACTCTCCGCTCGAGCGTTTCAGCGTTATTCAAGTCTTAGACTTAGGAGTACCTATTTCAATTGATGTTTTTTAAGTGTTTAATATCAAATAACTTTATTTCTGAATTATTGTTGAAATTATTGATTAATACACAGTTCCTTATACTTCACTTTACAATCATATCACAATTTCATAATATTTCATGCATGATTTATATGTATGATCATTCGGTAAAAAATACTAAAATTAATATTTGGGATATCTTCAACAGCGTGTAATAAGGCTGAGCGTGAGTGTGGAGTTAGCGGGGTGCAGCGCGAGCGGCGAGCGGGGGTCGGGGCGGGCGGGGCGCGCGCGGGGCGGGGCGGGGGGCGCGGGGGACACGCGCACGTGCCGCAGTATCAGTGCTAGGCAGCACTTCATTTGTTTCATAGTCTTTTTTTATTGTAAAGCCTGTGCAGTGGCGAGCGTCAAGCGGCGCTTTCGGCGAGCCGTGCAGCGAGCAGCGACGTCATGCACTCCACTGGCATACGATACGTTTGCATTTGTTTAACATGGACTCTGGACTCTCCGCTCGTGCGTCCATTCAGTGCTTAGACTTTTCAATTGGTGTTTTATAATTTTTATAAACATGTTTCATATCAAGTAACTTTATTTCTCAATCACTGTTGAAATCATGGATTGTTACCCTCTCTGGTCGGTCCCTCATGTCTGAGGATCGTGGTCAGCATCCTGGTTGCATCTGGAGCGAATGATCTGTCTCCATCGTTTTCTGTCCTAAGCGTTTCTTACGACCGAGTAGAACTTGGACGAGGACGAGTCTTTTATTTGATCTGTCCATATTGTTGGTGACCGACCACGCGATCTTTTGCCTTCGGTGTTTCCTACCACGATGAGCGTCTGTAAATTTTCGTCTCCTCTGCGCATTGTGTGGCCGAAATAAGGATATTACACAGGATATATGGATTATTACACAGTTCCTTATATTTTAAATTACAATTCAATCACAATTAAGTATGATAATTCGGTAATACAACAATAATACTAACATTAATATTTGGGATATCTTCAACAGCTCGTAATAAGGCTGAGCGTGAGTGTGGAGTCAGCGGGGTGCAGCGCGAGCGGCGAGCGGGGGTCGGGGCGGGCGGGGCGCGCGCGGGGCGGGGCGGGGGGCGCGGGGGACATGCGCACGTGCCGCAGTATCAGTGCTAGGCAGCACTTCATTTGTTTCATAGTCTTTTTAGGGTTCCGTAGCCAAAATGGCAAAAACGGAACCCTTATAGATTCGTCATGTCCGTCTGTCCGTCTGTCCGTCTGTCCGTCTGTCCGTCTGTCACAGCCGATTTACTCGGAAACTATAAATGCTACAGTAACGAAATTTGGTAAGGATATGTGTTGTATGAACCGCTACATGATTATGATACTAAATTATAAAAAAAACCATTGGGGTGGGGGCCCTCCATACATGTAACTGAGGGATAGAATTTTTTTTTAGCTGTATATAAGCGTGTGGGGTATTAATAGAAAGGTCTTTGAAAATGATATGAAGGTTTATTAATCTCATTTTTATTTAAGCAAATCGTTTTCGAGATATCAGCTTTCAAAGTCTGAAAAATGTGTCCCCCCCCCTCTATTTCTTAAACTACGCGATATAAAATTCTAAAAAAATTATATGTTATGCACATTTATAAACTCTATCTACGATTTTTGGTTTGATTAAATTATCTCTTATAGTTTTTGAGGTAGGTTGATTTAACTGTATTTTTTTAACAATAAATTGATAATGGTACGGAACCCTTCGCGCGCGAGTCCGACTCGCAATTGGCCGGTTTTTTTATTGTGAAGCCAGTGCAGTGGCGAGCGTCAAGCGGCGCTTTCAGCGGGCCGTGCAGTGAGCAGCGACGTCATGCACTCCACTGGCATTACGATACGTTTGCATTTGTTTAAAGGTGCGTTCAAACTAAAAGAGCATTCGCTGTTCTATCCCCCGTTCTACGAAATCAACCAATCGGGTTTTGTGGTAACGATCGAATTTCGTAGAGTAGGGGTTTAGAATAGCGAATGCTCTTTTGGTCTGAATGCACCTTTACATGGCCGCTGGACTCTCCGCTCGAGCGTCTATTCAGCTTTTAGACTTTTCAATTGTTTTTTTATATAACATGTTTCATATCAAGTAACTTTATTTCTCAATTACTGTTGAAATTATGTATTATTACGCATAAATTACAATCCAATCACAATGAAGTATGATAATTCGGTAATACAACAAAAATACTAAAATTAATATTTGGGATATCAACAGCGTGTAATAAGGCTGAGCGTGAGTGTGGAGTCAGCGGGGTGCAGCGCGAGCGGCGAGCGGGGGTCGGGGCGGGCGGGGCGCGCGCGGGGCGGGGCGGGGGGCGCGGGGGACACGCGCACGTGCCGCAGTATTAGTGCTAGGCAGCACGTCATTTGTTTCATAGTCTTTTTTTTATTGTGAAGCCTGTGCAGTGGCGAGCGTCAATCGACGCTTTCGGCGAGCCGTGCAGCGAGCAGCGACGTCAATGCACTCCACCGGCATACGATACGTTTGCATTTGTTTCTACGTATCCACTCGAGCGTCTATTCAGTCCTTAGACTTTTCAATTATTCTTAGGAGTGTGGCTTAAGGTTGTAGTACCTTCGAAACATTACGTACAGAGATGTCGCTAGTGATTAGATTAACAATACCATTGGAAAAATTCGCTGTGATCGACGGAAGGTCGTCTGGTGTAATTGGAAGCACGTTGGACCGGCAATCCAGAGGAAGCGGGTTCGAATCCCGTGACAACCAGAGTCTTTTACAGTTGATTTTTTCTATGGTAAGCACATCTGTTACATTGTGGGATTTTCAATTGGTGTTTTATAAAACATGTTTCATATCAAGTAACTTTATTTCTCAATTACTGTTGAAATTATGGATTATTACACAGTTCCTTATATTTTAAATTACAATCCAATCACAATTAAGTATGATAATTGGGTAATACAACAAAAATACTAAAATTAATATTTGGGATCTCTTCAACAGCGTGTAATAAGGCTGAGCGTGAGTGTGGAGTCAGCGGGGTGCAGCGCGAGCGGCGAGCGGGGGTCGGGGCGGGCGGGGCGCGCGCGGGGCGGGGCGGGGGGCGCGGGGGACACGCGCACGTGCCGCAGTATCAGTGCTAGGCAGCACTTCATTTGTTTCATAGTCTTTTTTTATTGTAAAGCCTGTGCAGTGGCGAGCGTCAAGCGGCGCTTTCGGCGGGCCGTGCAGCGAGCAGCGACGTCATGCAATCCACTGGCATACGATACGTTGCATTTGTTTCTATATGTATATCCGCTCGAGCGTCTATCTCTATTCAGTCCTTAGACTTTTCAATTGTTGTTTTATAAAACAAGTTTCATATCAAGTAACTTTATTTCTCAATTACTGTTGAAATTATGGATTATTACACAGTTCCTTATATTTTAAATTACAATCCAATCAAAATTAAGTATGATAATTCGGTAATACAACAAAAATACTAAAATTAATATTTGGGATATCTTCAACAGCGTGTAATAAGGCTGAGCGTGAGTGTGGAGTCAGCGGGGTGCAGCGCGAGCGGCGAGCGGGGGTCGGGGCGGGCGGGGCGCGCGCGGGGCGGGGCGGGGGGCGCGGGGGACACGCGCACGTGCCGCAGTATCAGTGCTAGGCAGCACTTCATTTGTTTCATTGTCATCTTTTTTATTGTGAAGCCTGCTATGCTATTCTCTTATTGACACATTCGACGTTGCGTTCGTCAACGAGCTCGATGTCGAGACAGCCTTGTCTAAAATCCTAGCTTTTTGATTTGACATTAGGAATCGAGGCTGTGAGCGAGGTTGTGGGCGAGTTCGTCGCTGTTTTTCGTTAGAGAATACGAAGTTCATACATTAAACGTCAAAGTTTCGACGCAATGTAGTTCCAGCTCACGCCGCATTCGTCGCCGAGCACTAGTGTCGTTTAAAGTACATTAGTGAATACCATTTTTAGGCTCGACGCTGCCGCAGCACTGACACAGCGCTGACAGCAAGGCGGTTTCCTTAGTGAATAACACTACTGTGCAGTGACGAGCATCAAGCGGCGCTTTTAGCGGGCCGTGCAGCGAGCAGCGACGTCATGCACTCCACTGGCATACGATACGTTTGCATTTGTTTCTATCCACTCGAGCGTCTATTCAGTCCTTAGACTTTTCAATTGGTGTTTTATAAAACATGTTTCACATCAAGTAGCACTTCATTTGTTTCATAGTCTTTTTTTATTGTGAAGCCTGTGCAGTGGCGAGCGTCAAGCGGCGCTTTCGGCGAGCCGTGCAGCGAGCAGCGACGTCATGCACTCCACCGGCATACGATACGTTTGCATTTGTTTCTATCCACTCGAGCGTCTATTCAGTCCTTAGACTTTTCAATTATTCTTAGGAGTGTGGCTTAAGGTTGTAGTACCTTCAAAACATTACGTGCAGATGTCGTTAGTGATTAGATTAATGGTATTGACCATTGGAAAAATTCGCTGTGATCGACGGAAGGTCGTCTGGTGTAATTGGAAGCACGTTGGACCGGCAATCCAGAGGAAGCGGGTTCGAATCCCGTGACAACCAGAGTCTTTCGCAGTTGATTTTTTCTATGGTAAGCACATCTGTTACATTGTGGGATTTTCAATTGGTGTTTTATAAAACATGTTTCATATCAAGTAACTTTATTTCTCAATTACTGTTGAAATTATGGATTATTAATTATTACACAGTTCCTTATATTTTAAATTACAATCCAATCATAATTAAGTATGATAATTCGGTAATACAACAAAAATACTAAAATTAATATTTGGGATATCTTCAACAGCGTGTAATAAGGCTGAGCGTGAGTGTGGAGTCAGCGGGGTGCAGCGCGAGCGGCGAGCGGGGGTCGGGGCGGGCGGGGCGCGCGCGGGGCGGGGCGGGGGGCGCGGGGGACACGCGCACGTGCCGCAGTATCAGTGCTAGGCAGCACTTCATTTGTTTCATAGTATTTTTTTATTGTAAAGCCTGAGCAGTGGCGAGCGTCAAGCGGCGCTTTCGGCGGGCCGTGCAGCGAGCAGCGACGTCATGCACTCCACCGGCATACGATACGTTTGCATTTGTTTAACATGGACTCTGGACTCTCCGCTCGTGAGTCTATTCAGTGCTTAGACTTTCAATTGATGTTTTATAATTTTTATAAACCTGTTTCATATCAAGTAACTTTATTTCTCAATTACTGTTGAAATTATGGATTATTACACAGTACCTTATATTTTAAATTACAATCCAATCACAATTAAGTATGATAATTCGGTAATACAACAAAAATACTAAAATTAATATTTGGGATATCTTCAACAGCGTGTAATAAGGCTGAGCGTGAGTGTGGAGTCAGCGGGGTGCAGCGCGAGCGGCGAGCGGGGGTCGGGGCGGGCGGGGCGCGCGCGGGGCGGGGCGGGGGGCGCGGGGGACACGCGCACGTGCCGCAGTATTAGTGCTAAGCAGCACTTCATTTGGATCATCGCGAATCGTTTACCTGTGGACAAGTGGATACGTATAACACGGGGGATACAATTATTAGGTTCCCCGGTCTACAGCCAGTGATGGGCAAAATGTAATCGACTAACGATTAACAATTAAGATTAACTTAAAAGTAATCGATTAATGATTAAATTTGACGATTAATAAATCTTAATCGTTCTTGTTCGACTAATTTAATCACGATTAAATTAATCGACGATTAAATACGAGCGATTAAATCCATAATCGATTGTTTAATTAGATTTGTTTTTTTCGATTAATATCAGGATTTTTTGTGAGTCGTAAATTCAGGTTACCCTAATAGACTTATACCTGAAGCGATGTATAACAATACCTAAGACTTTCTGCGAGTATTTCATAATCGCGGTTACCTTTGGTAAATAATATGTCAAAGCATTCGTCAGTTTTTGACAAGTGGCGTCAAAGGATGTTGAACGATAATACATTATTTTATTTATGCACTGTGTTGAAAAATTCTTAATCGAGTAATTTAGTCGATTAAAATGACGATTTATTAATCGTTAATCCAATTATGCGACGATTAAGTTAATCTCAATTAAATTAGTCGCGATTAATTTGTGACGATTAATTCTTTAATCGATTAGTTAGTTGATTAAAAAAATAATCGATTAATGCCCATCTCTGTCTACAGCCCTATGCAAGTATCGTAACATAGATTTATAAAAGCTGTTAACTTTTGACCAACGAGTGGACTTTTGTTCTTTGGACTGACAATGACCCAGGTAGTTAATTAAAATCGTATTTTGCCACTGATACAATGTTATTTTTGCTGAATATAGGTACTTACCTACAACTATGAGAACAACACTCAATCGGCAACGGCATCAAACAAAATTAAATGTAGATATGTGCCTAATTACTACCTAAAGACGTAGGTGAATTTCGCAATTTGTACAATATCAAGTGTCCTGCCTATTGTAATTTCATATTTCAGGTATTACTTAGTTAAAAGTACATAACAACATAGGTTTCTAGCAAATCATGATATTGGATACCTACTTTGTTTACGCATGGATATGATTTCGTCGACTCGATATTGCCTTCACAAGAAATAGACAGTAGTAGGTATTTAAACATAGATAACGCTATATTACATCGATATGGTACGAATAGGCTACTTTAATATAATATCTACACAACATATCACATTGTGTAAATTCTTTTTGGGTCAGTGAGGGCAGCTACCAAATCCAGAGTAGCTACGCGAAAATGATCTTAGAAGACTTTCCCTCGATTTTAAATTAATGAAGATTGGCGTTTACAGGGGAGATCTTCCAACACCATTTTCGTGTATCTACTCTGGATCTGGTAGCTGCCCTCACTGACCCAAAAAGAATTTCTACCCTGTATTACCTACTTACATATTATATCGTAGAAAATGTAATACCTAAAATTTTTATTTGAGGCAGAACCGGTTTTTCTGAAAAACCTCGAAGTAGCCCAATATTTTAAAATGTTTTATACTCTTTATGTAGTATTCAAAATTTTATTTATATACGGAGGAACAAAAAATAACCATTCTTTTGTATGGAAAGAATACCGGTATCCGATATCCGATCCCTGGTTTTGAAGAGACCTTTTAATAGGTCTCTGGGCGGCAGGAGGATACTACTGACCGATGCAAACGCGGGGTCCGTCTCCGAACGGCATGTAGACCCCAGGCGGCGGTGCTGGACCCCTCCAGCGCTCAGGGTCAAACGACTCTGCTGACTTGAAGTACTGTAACATCATAACGTAACATATCAGTTAGTTGACGCGTAGTAACGGCAGTAGGAATACATTAGTCACCACCCCAAATCTTCCCGTGGGTGTGGTTAGAATCGACTAAGGGATAGAAGTATCTATTACTAAAAAAAAATATTTATATACGATAATGAGAAAATTACAATAAAATAATTCAAATTAAAATTAAAACTAACATAAAAACAAATTACTAAAAATAATATAGTAGGAAAATAAGCCGCCCATCGTCGTTCCCGGTGCAAAAGTGCACATAACACTCGCAGCGTTTCCGCGTTGAATAGCCATGGACAGCCGTTGCACCAGGAACGACTCTGAGCGAGGATGCTCTCCTTTTTGGCGGAAACGACGTCCGATGTCCCGTATGAGTTTCAGCTCCCCAGCAGCCCGCTGTCTCCACCTCCACGGGAACAAAAATATAGCTCGGCCCTAGGAGACTGTATTTCTGCCGTTCTATGTTTAGTTGCCACTCGGCTGCCGCTCCAGCAGCACGTGTGGTGCGACTAATGTGGGAAGTGGTGAAGGTGCTGACACATGTCGCGTCCCAAACCAAGCACCGTCCTCTCTCCCACGCCACCAAAGTTAGGCCATCGGGTCGTTTCCCGTCAGTGCGGCTGAGACCTGGCGGCTCAAGCGCAGAAGGAACACCAGCTGATCTGAGGGCCCTCTGAATGGTAACTAAATACTCGTAATGGCCGGCAGCATCATCCTTAATAGACTCACTACTGTGATCGCCAACTCGCTTAGCCAGCGTGACTATGGGCATTCGTCTTCTGATGTGTTCATAGTCCATACGCATAGTTAAAAAGAGAGGCCTACGTCCAGTAGTGAACTAAAATTGGCTGATGATGGGAAACATGTACCTATATCAGAGGTAATAATACAAAGATGGCAAAAAATGCATTCCATTGCCTGTGATGTTTTGGGATTTAGGCGTCCTCGATCCTGAGCTTTCCACCGCCATTCACTACCCATCAGTCAAAAATCCCAAAAGTCGCCAAAAACCACTAGAGGGCCTATTACTGTGTGGCCCAAAACCTCTATCGCAACGGGAATGCACTTAAATACTTTCCGATTTTGAACATGTTCTCCGTTTAGGCAGGGTTGGGACTGCAGAGAAAAGAGGAGGGAGAAGGGATTGGAGTTGGCTGCACTGCAGTGCATTAATTACCAACATGGTAGAATCAGCTACTTTATTACTCAGGAGGAAAGAGGGGATGCCTTTGCCCAGCAGTGGAACACTAAGCCAGGCTAATAAAAAAATACTCAGCAGTCCAAATAAGCTCTTATGATCGAGCAGTAAAACGCAAGGCTGCCACGCAGCGGTTGTGGGTTCAATCCCCGGCTCGTACTAATGAGTTTTTAAAAACTTATGTATAAAATATCATTTGATATTCACAAGTGCTTAACGGTGAAGGAAAATATCGTAAGGGAAACCGACATACATCTGCAAAGAAATTCATGGTGTATGTGTATGTGAATTAAGTTCCCAACAAGTATTGGGCCAACGTCGGGATCACGCAAAACAGGCACATTTGATGTCGAGTTGCAGAAAATGGCCAGAATACAAAAGAAGCATACCTACTGAACAGAAAAAGAACCTGGGTACGTTCATTAACAAGGATTAAAACTGAGCTATAAGTCATAGCCGACATTTACATAAACACGAGGACAAACGTCGTATTAATCAACAATAATGTATTTGGCCAAGCGAATGCGATCCCGTTCCGTTCGCTCCAAAGCTCATATTAGGAAGGATTCACGCCACACTGCAACTCAATGACCCGAAGTCTTGTAAATGAGGTCACTAACTAACATAATCTATTGTTTTAATCTTCTTCTTTTCAGGAAAATGAACTCAGAACTTGCGGAGATACCGTATTTGTCCCGATTAGCGCCTGGAACATTGAATTAAGAAAATTGCGAAAAGCGAATAAAAAATTTGCTGCCTATTTTATTATTAAGGTTTGAACATCCAAACAAGTAAAATAATTCTAGACAATATGTGTGTTCCGTGGTGGTGAAAACAGTTCACAAATATATCGCGTACTATCAAGGCAATCACGTTCCGCAAATTTATTTGGTCCTGCGGTGTCGGCAGTAAGAATACATTTATCACCACCCCAACTCTTCCCGTGCTTGGGATTGAAATGTCACTGACCGTTCTTGATAGAAGATTGATGATGAGAAGGAGCGTCATCATAGCGGACACTTTATTGCGATCGTCAATCGCTTGCCCAGCGTGACGATTATGGAATGTACCTCCTAATGCGCTTATACGCATAGTTAAAAGAAGAGGCGATAGTGATACTCGGTCCAACTACCTCTGTCATTAAAAAAGGTGGAAAATTCAAATTTTCTATAGGCAGACATCTCTGCACACCAAATATTTTTTTATTTGTCCCGTTGCTCTTTCTACTGACTAAATTTTCTATACATGTATCTTACCAAGTCAACAACTTTCTAACCTAAAAGTGCACGTTTTCTCGTAATCGTAAAGCTATTTCCTTGATTAAAAATAAAGCGTTCCCTTGGAAAATATTAACTTTTGACTAAAATACAACCTCATAGATATTTCAATCAATGACAGTTTTAGAGCAAAACAGTATATTTGGAGGTTAGTAAGTTGTTTAAGTACTAGACAAGTCAACGAAGTACTTATGAATATTATTATGTTCTAGTATAATTTATAGTATGTGTATCAAAGGCCTTAGATGGTGATGGCATGGATGACGCAGTAGGTATATAAAAGGTGTATGGAGAAATTTCTAATCGTATCTAACATATCATGGCGTCCCAGCGTCAGCGACTCATTCAAGAAAGAGGAACAGTCGTTTTTAAACGTACCTAATACTTAAAAGTAATACGCTCTCACCTGTTCATCTCTCTGTATAGCAAGAGTGGGAAAGAGGACCACTGTCCCCTTCTCAATGACGTGTCCAGTTTCCGGGATAGTGTAGTCCCTGGTGCATAGCCGCTGAATGTTCGGGAATGGCGGGTACAGCCGCAGGGTCTCTGCAACAAAACCGGTGAGGACATTTTCATCGTCATCTATATTTTGCTGTAGTCGTAGACGGGAGAGTCGACGTCAAAGATATCTTTACGGTTTAGGAGCCAAAAATGTATTTACGCGACTTTATTGCCTTGACATAAAGGTCATGTATTTACGCGACTTTTGAACCTGAGCCGTAATGATTGACCTTGACGTCGACTGTACCATTCGTTTTCATTAGTATCGGTTACGTTATGGCAACTCTTGGTACGACTCCGGACTGCATAACTTTGCAACTGGTCTTTCCATGCAAAAAATTACCTTCCAATAAACGAATATTACCTACCTGCAAGTAATTTTGCAACAATGTATGATTAGAGAAACCTTGTTTTAATCAGAAATTTCTGTACTGAAGAAAGTTTTTCTATTAATTGAGCGCGAATTACTGTCCGAAAGTTCCTTACATTTTCATGTATGTAGTGTGTAATGGTATACCACAGTAGTTTTTTGTGTGGAAAACGTTTTACTTCCACCTTATGGCATTCTTTACTTCACAATTTGGTTTATGATGTTAACCAAAAAAGATGTCATATTTATGTCAAAGCTAGCTCTTGGTATTGGGACAACCTTGAAGTCCACTAAACAAAAGGTTATTACTTATAAAATACCAAATTCCGTGTAAAATTACAATCCACCGACTATGTGACTATAATCGAATATACATTCTTCATTCCACACTTTCCTCACCTTGTATGACCATATCCATATACGTCATTTCTTGCAGCATATCATAGGTCATCTCCTTCTCTCCCACCACGTCCAGTATCTCTTGTCTCAGCTTCTCCTGGATCTCAGGATGGGCAGCCAGCTCCAACAGAAGAAAGGCGAGGGTCGCAGACGTGGTCTCGAATCCACCGAGAAATATTATGAAGGCATTGGCTGATATGACCATGTCCGCTGCAAGATAAGAAGATAAATGTGTGTTTATAGACTAGCAATGCACCGACGAGAAGTTTCCAAAGTTGAGAATATTCCCTTCATGGGTGATTATCTGAGCGTTTCAACCGCCTAATTTCGGTGGCATAATTTTTGCCGAAGTTTCTAAACATCTCAATGTTATTACTTCGTCATTTGTATAAGGTACCGTGCCTCCTTCAAATGACAAAATAGCACATTGTAACGAATAGAAACTTCTGCAAAAATGATGCCACCAAAATTAGGCGGTTGAAACGCTCAGACATTCACCCAACATCATAGTTTTTCGCTTCGCTCTACACTTTGCATCAGGATGCTTAGCCTAGTTGCCAATCGCTAAGGCTTAGTAGCGTATCGCTAAGGCTTAGTTTTCCCTTTCTGTCACTTTTTCATATTAGTACGACAAAGACAGTTAGCTGCCTTTCGTTTACGATTGACGATTAACCGTTAGCGATTGGCAACTTGTCTAAGCAAGGTGCACCTCAACTTCAGGTAAATATGAGAAATATTTCACTCAGAAATTAAAGTGTAGTATTTAAAATTGTATCTAGACCAAGCATACTACTTCAGCAGAAGTACTCGTAGGTACCTATACCTAGTGTTTTATCGTACCTAGTGTTTTTAAATCTCCAGGCTTCAGCAGTTGGACAACCACGTTGTATTAGAGTCCCTATTTTCAAACTGAAACCAGGGTCGATTTCTTGAATGCGATTCAGTTTAGGTTCTGCTTGTCAGTTTTTGACAGTTATTCTATGGAACTATATCGCGATTCAGATTAGTAGATCGTGGTAACCCTAGTCCCCCAGGATTTCCTTTGGACCGTTCTGACAAAGGTAAATGGGCCAATCAACTTTTTGACCGACACTATTTTGTCCTGTAACGCAGGTGACAATTTCATCAAGTTTGCTAGAAAAAATACTTATAAATTGTACGTGCGTTAGGCCCCACACAAGCACAAGTTCACATCGATACATTTAAGTTCCAACGGTTTTTCATTGTAAATATGTGTAGGTATAGTATTAATTGACGTACATTTGTAAGTTCATGAAAAGTAACGCAGCAGACAGAAAATAATTATGTCGATCGAAAAGTTGATTGGCCCAAATACGTAGGTAATTTTAGCGTCACGCTTTGTTTCTTACTTATTTCTACGTGATCTTCATCCTTGTCCGGCCTGTTGTTGTTTCTGTCGTCGTTCCGGAGAGCCATCATCATGTCTATAAAGTCGCCCCGTTTATCCGGCACTCCTGAAAATAGTGAAAAGAGGGCCTTATGACATTCTACGAGAACCTATATAATAATACAAATAAGAACTGTCTTGACATAGTACCTAGTAGTTTTGGTGTACGCACAAAGGGCGCGCCATTGGCTATATCGAAATTATCGAAGGCTATTATTTTATATTGCCAATATGACTAGGTACCTATAACAAGTGCCGCATCTCTCTAAAATGTTGTTAGGTAGGTACCTAAGCACGTACCTATTATTCCGAGGTTTCATAAGTTAAGTGGTTAAAAATTATCTAACTACGAAATTTTTATAGCAGCAGTAGTAGTAGTCCCATTTTTGTAGGAAAAATGGAGCAAAGCAGTGACTGATTGGTATCCCAGATACTCTGGACGAAGTCGGGGTAAACCTTTGAGACGATTGGATGATGAACTTGTACTCACAGCGGGCCCTCGCTGGAGAAGAGTGACCCAGGTCAGGGTGCACTGGAAAGAGCTGGAGGAGGCCTTTGCCATGCGGCATACTGAAATTAGAGACATTCTCTAATTTCAGAATAAGAGGCTTAATAGATAGATAGATAGTAGCAGTTAGTAGACTTAGTAGGCTTTGCCATCGAATTGAAAGAGTTGTATTTTACATACCGCTCTCTCGATCCCGTAGCACGTTGGTGACTATGTTGTAGAAGAAGTCGTGAGTCTTCTGTGGAATAATCTTCAGTCTGAAGAACATGCAGAATGCTGGCCAGAACTGCCTCATTGTCCTGAAATATTATATAGAAATGAATGAGAGAAAATTCTTCATTGTAATTTTGTAAGTAGTTATTGTGGATATGTGCTTACTTAGTTACATTGGGATTACTGACTTTTTAGGTATGTATATAGAAAATACTGATTGAAACAGAAAAGCATTTTGCAAGTAAGTAGCTATAAGCATATATATGTAAAAGCTAAAGGATCACTAACAATGTTTGGAAGATGTGGTCCAGTTAGTTAAATGTACGGGAATTTCGTACATTTCAATGACCTGCTGAACAAAAATACTGCTGCCGCTGTTTCTGAGTGCTTATAGTATTCTACTATGGGTAGCAGTGAATACGTGAAGTCAGGAGTATTTTATCGTCAGATTGTATTGACATATACATTATACAATGATGACCTAAACGGCCTGCATACTAACTTTTCGAATAGATTGAACGGCGTCATTTCATAAAAGGCGTGTAACGCCACAGCAAATGGGTCCTTCTCATCATCCATGACATGGCTCTTCACACCAAAAGCACAAGGCACGATGGCGTCGGCCGTGTATCCTCCCAGGAGTCTCTCTGAGTCTACCACAACTTTAGAGGTTTTGGAAGGCAGTGCTGTGACGCGTTTGACGAACTCTTGGGCTGTGTTCTCTATTATCGGGAACATGCCTTTCAGCTTGTTTGGTCTGGAACCAAAAAGAGGTAGTTAGGCACGGTTAAATTTAAGTAATTGCGCGTCGATCTGTAAACTTAATACAGAGTAAATATTCTAAGTTCTACATCAGCTCAATAGGTTGAGCTCGAAAAGCGGAATATTTAGGCAGTGTTTACCGAATTTTTAACGACGAGTAAGAATGTCATGTCACGTCATTCATTGCTCCTCCCGTTCCACTCTTATACCTCAGAAATAGGCTCAATTAAACATTAGGCCTGTAAACGAGTGTCGATCTGTAATGTACCGAGTAGATATTCTAAGTTATACATCAGCTCAATGGGTTGAGCGGAATATTTAGGCAGTGAGCTTTATTAGGTAGATACAGAGTTATACGCGACTTATGTATATGGCATATTCATTGTGAGCTTCTGTTCTTATTAACTTAGGAGTACGTGATACCTCCTTCATAGATACCTTTACACACAGTTAGTGAGTAAAGCTAATTATGATAATAAAAATGATTATCGTATGTGCAAGTTATATACGTAACTATTATTAAAAAAATTCTTTTTTGCTGTTTGTCCCTAATTTTGATGTAGTTATTTGAATAGAAATAGTCGGATAATATGAGAGAGATACTGATGTTGATGAAGTGTCTTAAAAATTGATATTTATTAAAAATATAAAGTCAACCGGTATATATGGATATAACGTTACGGTGGTTACGAAATATAATCCCTTATTCGCCTCAAGGAGTACCAACTTTCTAAACATAAGTATACCAGTAGTACACTTGAGGATACGATCAATATTTAGGTCCAGTACGCTAAGAAACTAGTTTAAACACCCGTGGGTATAACGCGATTATGGCATATCATGTAACTATAGGTCGACCACGATCTTCTGAAATCGTTAAATTTCGAGCGCCTGTCTCTGTCATGCCGATGACATCTTCGTTGGATTGAGAGAGAAAGATGCTCGAGAGTTTTTCAAAGATTGCTGTGGGCTGTAGGCCTATTATAGACAGTATAGCCTATAATATGGGGTCCGTGCATAAATTTTACAAAACCGGTCGGTTACGGATGATAAATGATAATGTACGAAGAAGATACATGGAATTGATCACGTACCCGTAATTTAATGAGAACAGAAGCTCATACTGAATACATATGCTATATAGCGGTCATTCTTAAATGTCTAGGTCTAGATCTAATTACCGTAGCCGATTATTTTCCAATGGAATTTCAGTTCCTCAATCCTATTAATATGTCACTTTTTTCAGTGTCACGTCATCGGCTACGGTAACTCGACCCCCCTCCCCCCTCGAAAATCATGGTACGGCTATAGGACGGTATATTACGGAACTACTCGCAATGCTCGCATACCTCAACACCACAGCGGCAAAAGATCCGATGGGACATTTAGACACAAGACATTAAGGTCCGACCGAGATCTCGGTCTCGGCATTCTCGGCCAAAAATCGGGCCCAGATATCCCTCTCGGCTCTCGGCCAAAAATGGCCGGGACTCTCGGCCGTGGCCGAGATTCGTAATGAGCTTTAATTGGGGAGCTAGGCGCCATCTCGCGAACTTACTGCGATTTTATTGGTGTCATATTGACATGAACTGACTTCAATTTCATTTTAACATGAACGGAAGGAATAATTTAGAGTAAGCGACCCCTGTCATACTGTCGATAAAAAGACCTAAAATTCGAATACCAGTTTTTGGGGTAACTACATTAAAGAAAATTCAAAAAAGAAAATACCCAAAAAAAATTGCTGTATCTAGTTTGACGTTGGACTTACTATAGGTATTTGCTAGGGATTTTTTAATGTAATTTATACTTTTTTTATCCTTTCTACCAAGTCTCGGCCGAGTTTCAAATTTATTCTCGGTCTAAGACTAAAATATGGGTCTCGGTCAGACCTTACAAGACAGTGAGCTTTATTGGGCACCAAAGTTTCTTAGATAGCCTTATTATATACTCACGAAAATATAGGCGATATCTTAGCCCTCAACCTGCGCCATTCCTGTCCCCGTAGAAACAGCACGGATCCAGCCAGGGGATCCACCTCCTCATTGAAGAAGAACCCTCGGTCCACGAAGTGGGAGAAGTCGGTCACGCACACCCGCCTGATGAGAGCTGGGTCCAGGATAACCAGGGTTCTTTGGAAGAACTGGTGGGTACCTGGAATTGTCATACCAGAAGTGATGGTGGGCGAACCACTTTGCAAAAATAGATCTGTAATACTCCCTATAAGTAATCATACAAAAAACAGGAGCAAATGCGTTTTAAAAATTGAATGCTATTGTTTGGTTCTCCGAACGTTTCAACCGCCATGACTTCGATGGCAACATTATTACCCGATTTCCGTGGGTATCTCATAATTTTTTTGGATATCTTGGTTGTTGTCAACTATGTCTACCAATATATCCAAAAGTTCTTGCATCTCTCACGAGTCTCACGGGATTCGTGTGACGGTGCATTCAGACCAAACGAGCATTCGCTATTCTATCCCCCACTCTTCGAAATCAAAGAATTTCGACGAGTCACGTTTTGTGTAGGTAACGAATGAATTTCGTAGCGTGGGGGATAGAATAGCGTAGCTTGATATATATATTATAGTCCTCCTCATCGTTTTCGATGACGGCGACCCCAAATAAACTCTATGGACGTTGTCTACTGTGAGCCCTGATATGGCTGGATAGGCCGAACTTTGTTTTAAATACTCTTCTGCAATCAGAGCAATAGAGCTGACCAGCTGCATTATATTTGTACGCGTAGGAGGGCTTAGGTCTTTCCTTACGTAGCTGTCTTTTAACGTCTAAGGTGATCAGGCGGTTTTCTTCGAAATTATTGACGCTGTTAAAGACGTAGCTTCATAAGGCTGCTACCGAAGTCACGGCGGTCGAAACGCTCGGAGAAATGCCCGTTTACATTCAAAAATGTTCCTAAGATTTACCATTGACATGGTTATAATATAGTAGATATAAAATAACAAAACTATATAATAATAAAAGACAATTTTTCAATCTTATTGGATATGTAATATTAAGATTAGTTTAACACAATAAAGGCCGAGCCACACCAAATGCGTGTGCGGCACTTGTATGTGCGCGTGTGCATGGCGTGCGCGTTGTAGCTTATTAAATATGCACATGCATCGGATGTGGCTTGGCCTTAACCTATTTATGCTCTTGCCAACGCAAGACAAAACAATACGTGATGCAAAATGTGGTTAATTATGAGTTAGACTAATGACTGCAGTACAGGTTTCTCGGCGTCGAAAAGGTAATTGTAATATATGACTCCTCGAGTATGATAGCTCAGCTCTCAGCCCTTTGGCCCTTATATAGTTACTCATTTCGACAAAGTGCGATTACTAGCCTTACAGTACCACATAGAGATGGATTCGCCATATACATGTACCTACATTACATATGGCCCTGGTCTCACCGCGAGCTACTAAGCTATAAACGATCGGCTATAAACACGAACAAAAGATACGCACTCCCGTGTAAAAAAATAGACACGGTGATATATAGCATAGCTGATAGCTAGGCGGGTTTCGCCGTGTCTCTTTTATTTACATACACGGGAGTGCGTATCTTTTGTTCGTGTTTATAGCCCATAGTTCATAGCTTAGTAGCTCGCGGTGAGTGCCTATGCCGAATAATTTAATTGACTGCAGATATACAGTAGGTACATACTAAGTATATTATATTATATATTGTATGTGTAACTTGATGGCTTGAATAAATGAAATATGAAATATGAAATATGAAGTACCTTACCTATAACTACATGCGGAATTCAAGGTCTATGTTCATGTTTTTAGAATTTTTGTGAAGTTATTATTAATAGACGATTTTGCTCCATTTCAGTATAATAACTGTCTCATTGTAATCAAATATTTAGGTAGGTAGGTACTTAACTACTATAAATTGTGTACCTACCTAACAACAACACGGTAATCCGTTTATAAGCATTTAAGTATCGTACTAATACTCTAATTAGGAAAAAACGAGAACACTAAAGAAATTTCAGCTCCAAACAAATACGACCCATAAATCCCCCAATTTTTGAACAGGTTGTGAAAACACAAATCAAATTATTTATTAACTTAATATTTTGATTTGTGCTTTTATTTTTTCCCTAGTCACACTAGGTACTTAATACTATAGAAATTATAAATATTGGATGTTATGTACCAAAGAAAAAACGACCAAGATCACCAACGTCCGAGGTGGGGATCGAACCCACGTGCTCAGCTTTCGCGGCTGATGCCTGCACCCCTCGGCCACTCGGTCTCCCATTTTTTGCTAGTCGTAAATGTCGAAATACGATACTGAATAGATCCACAAATTAATCACTTCTATTTTTTTAGGTAGACTGTATAGCTCGTGGTAGCAAAAGAGTAATAGAGTGCAATTTTGTGCAGTAAACGCATTGCGGTTGATGCAAGCGCCAGACAGACCCCTGCTGCGGGTCTAAGTTTAGAGACGCCACTAATATGAGACAGAATACAAAATGGATCCCAAGGGTACCACCGATCAATACGACATTTACAAAAGATATTATATTACTTTAGAGCAGCGGCCTTTAGGCTGAGAAGATAATGAACACATCGTCGTCAATAATTATTTGCATACTAGTATATTACTATATTCCCAGTCAGAAACATAGTGCGGGCCGCGACAATTTCGTTAACTACTATTTGGCCTTTGGCTGCTAACATTGCCGATCCTTGCTTTAGACTAAAGCTTGCTTTAAGCGTTCCGTAGGCCTGTGAAGGTGGATTTAGACCAAACGAGCGAATGCTCATTCTATCCCCCACTCTACGATATCAACGAATTTCGAGCAATCACGTTTTGTGTAACGAACTAATTTCGTAGAGTGGGGGATAGAATGAGCAGTCGCTCGCTTGGTCTAAAACCACCTTTACAAGGCGCCGGAACGCTTCTACGAGCCAACCACAAACCACAAGCAAGTATACCTATTGTATTGATATTACCAGGATATTTTACAACTATACCGCAAATCTTGCTCATAGACACGGCCACCATCTGATAATTATATCCACGATATATCGTAGCGGCCAGGGTAGTCACAAAGATCTGAGCAGATCGATACCTAGTCATTAATGTGGATGTTCTGATATTTTTGAGCATCTTGCCCGCTCCGATAAGCTGGCTACACTACTTACTTTATATTGGCATTTTAAATACGTATTGAAATAGTAAATACGAGATGACGATTATTACAAGAATTCTACCTACGACATCCATTAATTACGTCACACAAATTTCAAGATTTTTTGACCCCTCCCTCCCCCCTTGTCACACTTCTTCACAATTAACTACGCCCTCCCCCTTTAGTATGAAGTCACATAAATTTAGATTTTTTGTTTAAGAAGATAAAAATACAACATCACTTTGAAACTAACTTTTAATTAGGATTGCTTAAAATTATTTAGGTGTAAAATTAACGAAGAAAAAATCAACAATAATAAAACAATACTATAAAAACTTATTCTTCCTCCGTTCAAGGATTTTTGATCCACTCTTTCATGTTCATTTATAAAAGGATTGTGAGGTCACAAACATGGAACTCCCCCCTCCCCTCTGTCACGATATGTCCCATTTTGTGGACCCCCTCCCTCCCCCTTGAGGTGTAATGTAATTAATGGATGATCCCCGATAATGATATTTGTTTAGATCAGTACGAACTTCATGAAATTTTCCTGATCGAAGAAAGCACTTAAGCCTCATCTAGGTTACCTATACGTACCTATGCAAGTGTAAATAGGTACGTATACTGTGTGTGTATGGATGGTCCACCCAGAAATACCTATCAATAGTATCAACACTTATGCATATGTATTTAGGTATATACAATTTTGCTTAATCAGACCGTGATCGTGAGTCATATCATACACGCGTTCAGTATGAGTACGCGAAGAAACTGTTTTTATAATCAATACAGTGTGTATTTTTAATATTACCTCAAACGTAACTAAACGTAGGTTTTACTATAGATTTTACAAGATCATTTTTATGCTGGTCTTAACCATTATAGTAATTATATTTTGTGAATTTATCGATAAGCATTCTTATGCGAACATTCATTGTATACACGGAAAAATCTGGTAATTTCTGACATTTGTTAAAAATTAATCATGCCCCAGCGCACGGAATTTTTTTGCTAAAATCGCGAAACGTCAGGTTGATGTAACTAAAGACCGAAGAGCTGGTGAGTTTCTCGCACAACTCATCGGTAAAAAACTCATCGCAATCGATACAGTGAGGAAATGCCGCCAGCATCCTTGGTACAATGCTACAAGGACCAATCATAGATATAGGTTATGTTAGCTAGATTTATGTACAAACTTATAAATTGTACAGTTTTTAAATTAAAGAACTATAATACAGAGCCATTATACAGCCATTTAGCGATTTGTATTTTATTTTATTTTATTCTTATAGGTTCACCGACAATCATTTACACAATTCCATATGCTAAATAGCAGTTTCATCTATGTGATTTACAGTAGTGCAACAATTAATTAAAGGTAAACCTCATGCACATATTATAAAGTAAACATAAGTTTTAGTAAACTTAGTAATAGTAAATGTAAAGGTTAATTTCTAAACAGATTTAAACCAACTTAATAAAAAAAAAGAGAAATATGTCATCCTTGATACAAGTTTGTTATTCCATCTAGTACTTACTTAAACAAATCCAAAGAGTCCAAACTTGGAAGGGTAACAGAGATATCACTTTATTATTATTTTATTGATATCTGATAGTATCCGATCCGAAGTGGATCAAATTTAACTCGCAAGAATTGATGAATGACCAACAATCATTGCACAGATGAAACCAGATACAAACCCGTATCAAGGGACTGCCAGCAACAATATTTATATACAGAAAAAAAAGTGACAAGATATGATTGATGTAGGTATAAACAAAGTAAACTAAGCCAAGAATTAAGATTTGAACTCTTTCGATCCTGCTCTTTGATTCCGCGCTCTTTCGATCGTATTAAATTAATTGTGTAGGTGTCAACTTTTTGAGAACAATTTTTCATTTACTAGTACCTAGTCTACAAATAGTCAGTTGCAGTCATCGTAATTACATTTATCTCTGAAATTGAAAAGATTTTTTTTTCGATTTCAATTTCATTTCAAATTCCAATCATTTCTAATTCCAATAGACACCGGACGAGCTAACAATAGCAACGCTAACTAGTTGCAATATACTTTCTGATACTTTTGACCTTCACCTACTTATGTAAGCTGCCGGTCATAATTGGTCTCTAAACTAACTCTAAAGTATGGAAGAGGTCGTTTATAGGTTCACCTTTGTTCGTGCTTTTTCAACATGTCATTTTAATTTTTGTTTTATTTTATACATTAAAGAGTTTACTCTATATATGTATATGTTTAGTCTGGCAAACCATTTGGCAGTAAAAACGGTGCGTTTTTTTTTCTGGGGGTAGCCCTTTGCGCCTCCATTTTTTTATATTTGCCGCCTTTTCTATTAACAAATTAATTTACCATTCTATGCAATAATACTTACCCAAAAATCGTAAATGCCTGTATTTATTATAGATCTTAAGAAAACACATCCCTCCTTGCTCCCTGAAGAGCACCACGGACAATATATGTCCGACGAGCGGCCACGCGGGGGGTGAGAACACCCCCCGGTCCGACCAATAGTCATGGTCGTACGTCAACAAACACAACAATCCAGAAAAACACACTCCACACGCAAAAATGTACCATAATACCACATTATCAAAAGTCCACTCCTGCAAACACCAAGATAAAATCACTAGTAACTGCGCGTATGACCGTTTAAAACCAAACATTTTGATTTCTTCGTCTATTTCGTTAACAGGAAATAATCTTTTTCCATTTTGTTGCTTATTTAACAATTCTTTGATGTATGGACAAAGAAGAGGTTGCTACTCTCTTTAAATAGTGCCCCATTCAATTAATTAAGCTTTAACATACAAAGTTTAATCTCTCTATTAGTAGGTATCAAATAAGGCACTGTATACACTGCAATCCGGCTAAAAGTGCACTGACCGTGAACCCGAAAAAAACATGTCACTAAAGGAGTCTATTAAAAAAAAAGAAAACACTTTTGGATTTCAAGCGACATCAGCCGCTAATCGCGCCGGTGAAAAAAAGATCGCGGTTTTCGCAAATTCAACGGTCAATTTCAAATTCGGAATGATGTCATGGCGGCTGTCGACTAGTTTGTGCTCAAAAGCCGAATGCGTTAACAAGTGCTAGCGCAACGCGATGCTGTAACAGAGAAAGTCCAACAGAGACGCAATAGACTCTTATAATACCGGATAACTCGGGGCCCCTAAGGACCGTATCTAAATGTAAGTAGACAACTTTAGGGCCCTATAAATACGTATACTCAACTTTATATAACAAAAAGTGTTCAGTATATTATGAACCATATTAATGGGTATGATTTAAGGTCAGAAACAATATGTCATTCCGTTAAAATCAATGAAATGGATCTGATTAACTTAGCGACACGGAAAATAATTTTGGACGACTGGTGTAAAATTAAGGGCATAATAATAAGAAAGCTCGTTAAAAAGTATAAGTTCACTTCTGCAGGCATATACAAACCGATAAATAAGTTCGCCAACACTTTAACTTTAGAATATCTGCCCAAGAGTGGAAGAAAACAGGGACCATGGGACCCAGCGTTGCATAAGAAAGTAGTACAAATATTTTTACAAAATCTAACTCTTTCTGTCCAATGCTACCAAAAAAGCGAAAACTCCGTATTTTATGATACAAAAAATTAAAAAGAGACGTAATCTAAAGACATATAAAAAACAGAAACAACCTAAAAGAGATGAAAAAAAGTCGTATCAGTTAGAAAACGGACAAGTAAACTGTATGATCATGTGCTGACTAAGAAAAAGCAATGTATTATCATGGACGACGAAATGTACTGCAAACTAGATTTATAAACGACCCCTGGACCTTAGTATTGTACCATGCCCGATGGTAAAATTCTCTCTAAACAAGATACAGCCATCAGTGTTGAAAAAATTGGTAAATAATACTCGTATGGCAAGCAATTTGTCAACGTAGCATACGTTTCAATTTATTTTCACCACAGGTAGTTTAAACGCTGAAGTATACCAAGAAGAGTATTTAAAAAATAAGACTGCTGCCTCTCATTAAAAAGCATAGGATGCCTACTTTGTTTTGGCCTGATTTGGCGTCATGCTATTACTCGAAAGCCACCCTTGAATGGCATAAAACAAACGAGGTTGATATAGTCAAAAAAGACATGAATCCCTCCAAGTGCCCTGAAGTACCCCCAATCGAAAGGTACTTGGCTTTTATGAAGCGGCAGCTTCAAAAAATGCCAGAGCTGCAACATCAGCCGACGACTAAAAAAAAAGTGGAACAGGGTGTCAGGAAATATAGCAAATGTTGTCGTCCAAAATCGAATTTAGGACATCCAGAAGAAAGTAAGATTGACGGCTAAATAGGGGTCCTATGGCAGTCTCTTTAGAACATAGTTCTAAAAAAAGTGTTATATTTTTATTTATTTTTTGTTTTATTTCAAAATATTACTTAATATTAAAGTTGTGTCACTTTTATCTTGTCTACTTATAATTCGATACGGTCCTTATTCTATGATTTAGCAATCAGTCATTGGGCCTAATCCTAGTCGGTTCAAGAGTAGGTAATCTTATCGGTAAATAAATATAGGGTACGAATCGTAGGCCTAGGTTCTGGACTACTCATTGTAAAAAAAAACAAGAGTTATTTTGATCATTTCACATCTATAGTTGTAGAGTTACTTCAACCATCGGTGGGCTAAGTTTTTCAATCTCGATCTCGAAAATATCAACCGATGATGTCTCAATTAAGATTTTTATAACCGAGATTTGGGTACTATTGTCGTAATTTATTAGTACCAATAGGTCCTTAAATCGCGAAAATTTCCTCGAGTTTTCGCGAGATCAAGTAACTTAGGTACTCAAAAGCTCTTGTCTCCATATGCATACCTCCATAGGCAAGAATGCTCTTTGTTGCTGGAGACGTCATAATACTCATAATTATTACACATTACATTATACGCGGTCTTAAGTAACGTTTGCTTCAGCCCATGTACAGTCAGCTGCAGAGAAAAGTAGACCCCCTTGCATACAAATACCTACCTTGAAATATATTTCAATAAAGGTTACAAGGTTCAGCGTAGACAAAGTACGAGTACATTTGAAGGGTCCACGGAAAGAACATGTCTAGTCAGTTCAAATTAAAGAAGGAAAAACTACCTTACTTTAAACAGAATAAGGTATGAATTTGCCCTGATTTTTTTAAGCTTTGGTCATTTTTTTTCCGTGGACCCTTCATTTTTAGTATTTCTCTTTATATATTTATTCGGTTAAGATTCAATAATTCATAAATGCTATTCTCCAGACAAATCTCATTGAAATCAAACATGAATGTAACCCTAGAGTCCGTCGCTGTCGAGAGCTAAAACCAAAACTGAATTCAGAAGGCCGAGTGTAGGTAATAACTTATAAAAAACGTCTCGATCGCGTTTACGTTTTCACCGACAATCTCATACAAATAACGATGAAAACGTAAACGCGATCGAGACGTTTTTTATAAGGTATAACCTACACTCGGCCTTCAGTGATCAGGTGAGACCGAGATGGCAGTTCCTCTGTGATTCTCAATAGCTAGTTATAAGAGAGCATGTCTCCGCCAACAAACTGTTCTACAGTTTGGCGGGCAATAGGTATATTAATTGTAGCCAGGTTGTTTTTTCGGAATAAATGATATTTTTTTTTATCTTTTTTATTTAATGCGATCCTCCGACGACAACGGAGACAGTTGAGAAAAATATAAATTATCATGTAGTAACATGTATTTCTAGACCTATCTGAATAAAATCAAACTTGTGCAAGATCAATTCTCAAACTATTTTTTTCCGAGACCGCTTCGGAGACAGCCGAACAATAGTTATTTGTTATACAAGGGTGCAAAGTTGTATTTTACCCGCGAGTATGAAATTGAAACACGAGCAAGCGAAAGGATTCTATAGTTGAACCACGAGCGAAGCGAGTGGTTCTAAAATAGAATCCTGAGCAGCGAGTGTTTTAACATACGAGAAGTAAAATACATTTGCACCCGTGTGTAACACAAAACTTTTCCCCTCACTATAGCGAGGAAACTCAAAAAAGGTAATTATTTGTTCACATTACAATCATCATCGGGTTAGTGATAATAATTTTCCAAATGCATCATGTATTTAATGCAAGATTTTGTCGCAGTAAACTTAGCACGAAAAAGTAAACGCAGCACGATTTTAACACATTCCTGTAGTTGCACACCAACGCCAATGCATTATTAAATCATTCTCATTCATTATTTTTACAAAATTATAACAGAACACCCTGAAAGTTGTTTAGTTTACTATTTTTATGCGTGTTCGAGTCGGTAAATAAAGATTATAACCTATAATATTCTTTGACAATGTTGACGTTGACATTTTCTGCGTTTTGTGATTGCATCTAGTCATCTTATCATCATTCACTAAAACAATTGTTACTTATGGAATTTTAGGATTTATATGTTAAAATCATCATATTATATAAAGGTTTGTATTTTACACTAAATTCTGAAACAAATTATTTAATTATCATTAATATGGAACAATTTCCATGAGCATTTTACGTTTTGTTATTCCAAAACCAAAATCATAACTTTGCCACACAAGTGAATAATATGCGTTTTTACACGTTCGTATTAAAGGATAAACGAGCACTTTACGAGCTAGTGAGGGGAAAAATATTTTTTACCATAGTTATACAACATTTTAAAACCTTCAACCTGTAACATATATTTCCAGACCTATCTCAATAAAAACTAACTGCTAGAGTCCGTCTCTGTCGGGGGTCTATTCTTGCGCCACAAGGTCCGGTCATCTTAACCCGAATTGCACAAACTGTTTGCAGTGTACACCATTCATTGACTGCGTTAGACCACTAGTAGGTACAGACGCAATATTTAACTAACTGACAATTCGTGACCCCTATTACAAGGTCCATAAAGTTCATAACTAGTCAGTTAACAGTGTAAGCGTAGGAACAATAGGTACAGTCGACGTCAAAGATATAATTACGGTTTAGGTGCCAAAACTATATTTACACGATTTTATTGCCTTCACATTAAGGTCGTGTAAATATATTTTTGGCACCTAAACCGTAATGATATCTTTGACGTCGACTGTAGTAACCGTTATTCTGTAGATTTAGGTTTAGGGTCTTACTTTACTAAACGCGCTTATGATATCTTACGTATTTATTCAGTATTAAACAAAAAAAATGCCACAAAATATGTTCTTCAATAAAGTGAGTTATAATTTACATTATAATATTTATAATTAATCAAGCCTAGTTAATATTTACAATACCTACCTACTTGAAGTGAGTGTAATATATAGTTAATACAGGCTCAAATTGCACTGAATGACAAAATTTTAGATACGATTAAAATATGTAGGTACTCGCTATTCGCTGTGTCATTCATAACATAACATAAATAATAGGTACGTTTGCTGTTACCTGGGTATTTCTTATACACCGTGATTTTATTGATTTCCGGTAAATTGGACAGGTTACTTGGGACATTAATAGAAGTTGCCTGGTTTATCGGTTTTTGTTCATTACGTAAAAAAAATTTTTTTTCGTTTTCATACATAATAATTGAAATGGCAAGTGTGAGAGAACTTTAAGAATACGATCTCGGGTGACTGACGGCACATGTCAAAATAAGTTTCATTAGGATGTAATAAAGGTTGCAATACACTTGTTCAGTCATTAAACTTATTTTTTTAATAACTCAATAACAGTAAGAGTTAAGATACTAGTTTCTTAGAGAAATTGATTATTTTTGATCTAAATAAGCTTCCCTTCAATTTAACGGAAATCAGTAAAAAACACGGTGTATAGTTGGACATGTGTGGCATGACCAAAACTTAACGGCTTCCAGGAAATCCAACATTTTGGTAGGAACTTATTTGTGAAGTAGCCTCTGCGTCTTTTTGTTTAGTCAAGTGCAAAAATAAGTATCGTAAGAATCCGCTCATAAATAATATGTTACGACGTTCTTATTACACTGAATTAGAGTGCACTGGGACATATTTTTGAACATTTTTGTATACACCTTGTTTTATCTTTGACTGTTCCATACAAAATATATAGAAAACTAAGTTCCAAACCTTCTTTAAATAGCTGTGACAACTCACAAAACTATATGAGAAATACGCACCTAATATACACCAAAGGTAACAATCGTACCAACAAAGGTACTTATTCACTTATCGATGAATTTAATATCAGAATAAAGTCCCTAAGTAGCTAATTGACGTTATTGCCAGCGCGACTTCTATTTCTAATTATTACCTAAGGTCTTAACTATTGACCACAGAATGATGATGACCCAGATACCTACATAATACCCTATAGACCAACCTCTATGACACGGATACCTACTTACCTCCTATAGAGCATGTGCGGAAAATGAAGGCTTCTGACAGAAAGGCACGCATATACAGCTCATATGACTTTTCTTTACGAACAAACTATATGTGTGTGTACCCTTCAACAACAGCAAAACGCGATGGCCTTACGACTACTCGTCCTCTTTCCGATTATATTGATTAAAAAGAGATGAGTAGTCGCGAGGAGGCCACGAGTTTCTGTCAAACATGAGATATGCTAGCCCTGCAGGCCCAGCCAAGGGATTGTCCATTAATCACTTCATACTGTATAGGGGGAGGGGAAAAAATCACCAATTATCACCATGGGGGATTGCTTGCTTATAGATTACCTCGGAAAATGAAGTTACGACAAAGAAGTACTTACTCACTAAAAGAGTTATTGGCACATACTTCACAAATTGAGAAAGTCAAGAGCCACGCTTCATTTTCTAGGTCACAAATCTCTATTGCGAGTATCGTTCATAGTAGCGTCATTCTAATAGGTTACCGAGCTCAGGCGAATCAGAACTGGTGAGACTATACCTATAGTAAAAGCAATAATGATAATTCATTAGATTCAGTATTACTTCATTTTCCTAAAGTAAGAAGTTTTTTACACTCTTTATGTGAGCGCTAATCTATGACGATTAGACCTGTTGGGGTAAGTTTACTAGACACTTAAAGACTTTTAAGTCCAGCCTAAGCTATATTAAGAAAATGAGAGGTGAATGATACTATCCTAGTATAGCTCCGTCTCTACTACTTACAGGTGTAATCTCAAGGTGCATGCAGACCAAACGAGCATTCGCTATTCTATCCCCCCACTCTACGAAATTCGATCGTTACACAAAACTATTCTGTGACAAAACGTGATTCGTTGATTTCGTAGAGCGGGGGATAGAATAGCGAATGCTCGTTTGCTCTGAATGCACCTTTACAGGTTAAATCTTACAGGTGTAAGTTCGGCCTTTGTTATTTGCGCATATTTGATTACTACTGGACTTTTAAACCTCGGATCTCAATAACTCTTTACTCTTACATTTCGAAAGAATTATAATTAAATTAATAACAATGTGTAAGTTCAGGATGATTTTTCTTCTTAGAGGCTGAATATCTGAGCGTTTTAACCGCCTAATTTTGGTGGCATCATTTTTGCCGAAGTATCTAAACGTCTCAATGTTATACTTCATCATTTGTATAAGGTATCGTGCCTCCTTCAAATGACAAAGTAGCACATTGTAAAGAATAAAAACTTCGGCAAAAATGATGCCACCAAAATTGAAACCGTTGAAACGCTCAGATATTCACCCACGTTCAGGAAGGTTTTTCTTCTTACACCGGGATAGCTCATTCTAAAGTAAAAAAAAAAAGTTACAAGTACTTTACTAATCAAATATTTTTAATGGCCATGTATCTCAACTAACTCAAGGTCACTCACTCAAGCTCGCACATTTATAAGAATACCTAACTCGTTTAGATCAGGTGAATGGCCATGTAACCGCAGTTACTTTCATCTTTATTGCCTTGTATTATGGTGTAATTTCCCATGACTGTTGAAACGTGCTGAGATACACGTGCTTAAATCGCACGTGATGTCTTGGATTGGTGTATTTACACAATTATTTGTTGCATTACATTACTATTTGATGGGAATTGTAAAAACTCTGTGTTGTAAATGCGCCGTTCTAGTAAGTTACTACAATTTAGTCACAATCTATGGCCGAAATTCTTTGATCTGTAGCCAAACTAACACACGGTCATCCCCCTATACGAATTAGCAGCATCTCTGATAATCAGATGAGAAAATAGTTAATTATTTTACTAGGGAGCAAAGTGATTGTTTAACTTTCGTGTTAAGACCCCAAGCTGCGAACAAGCGAAATTTTTCTGAAATTGGGCCATGAGCGCAGCGAGTAGGTCAAACAAAACTTAGAATTTTAAGCGCTGCGGGGGTTTGGAGGCACGAGATAGACGTGTGCGCCGCGCCGGCGTCACGCCGCCGCCGACCTTTTTCGCCACGCCGCCGCCGCCGACTAATGGTCGGCGTGAAATCGGCGTGGCCTTGACTGAATAACAGACTTATTTCTTATGGGTTAATTACTAAATACTAAGCCTCGTATTTGTTTTATGTATTTAGCCTATTGAGTGTCATCAATCATTACACATAGATATGTACTTAGGCTCGACAACATCCAGCCTCCCGCACAAACCGGTTTCGGATTTTGCACAAGCAACGTCAGATTATACAGAAGACCGAGAGGTATAACTTGTCCCTCTGGTTAACGTTCGTGGCCTATGAAGCATTTGAATCGATCGAGACCTTTATGAATAAGGGTTTACCCCCTAATTCATAAACAAAATTAAATACTATACACTATTTCCAGCGGTACCAAGTAGACTTTTACTCCTTGCGCCGATACCACAATGCCAGTGGTCGTGATTATCAAGTCATTAATTTCTCTTTTACGATCTTCCGCCAACGGTCTCGATCTTTGGCAGCGTGGACCGCTTCAGCAACCTGAATGTTGAGTGTGGTGAAGATTCGGTCTGTCCAGTGCATGGGGCTCGGTCTTGTCCTTATAAACTTTCCTGAGACAATAAGTTTTTGCAGGTCTTCCAAGTTTGTGGGCTATGTGTCCAAAGAATAAGTAACCAACAAACAGTAGAACAAATAAGCCAAGTAGACTACCGGTACTTATATTGTAGCGTCCAGTTCGTCTCCAAGACCGGTATTCGAAACTCATACCATTGCAGCAAGGAGTACCCATACCATTGCAGTGTCAAAACTGTTTTTGGTTGATTTGCGAGATGTCTTCAAGATTTCGGTCTGGAAAGGGTTTTGTCATCAAAATCAATAGTGAGTATATCAGTTATACCATACCCAAGTTCGGTTCGCCGACTATAAAGTAATTATGGCTGAAACCTTGGAGAACTTGAGCACTATACTCATTGAGTCTGTAGAGCCCCTGAATGCGTTGGGCTTAAGATACAACGAAGATCAACGAAGACCATATGGAATATCTAGAATTTGTGATACAAACTCCAGTCAAGATCTACGCTCGAAGTCGACGAATATGTGTACCGGAGACAGACAGCTAGTCCAGTTGGGTGGACCTAACTTTGATAAAAAGGTAAATAGTAAAGTAGTGCCGGACAGCACAATATCTTCTCATTCAATATCCTGCAGTATATTTCAAAACGAAATTCTTCGACCAAGTGTTACTTACGGCTCTAAAACGTGGTAGGTAACTATGGGCTTAGTAAAAAGATCACTCAATGAGATATTTAATTGATAGAAAGAGGAGTTCCCTACGAGATTGAAATAGGAATGTTGAGAGCCGTAGAAAAACTGAAAGCACTAACGTAGCTTAAAAAATGTGTGACCAGAAGTGACAGTGGGTTAGACATATTGCTCGCAAAATTACCGTTGGGGCAAGCGATTTCTTAAAGGCAAGCATAAACTTGTCGACGCAGCATAGGAAAGCTCCCAATATGATGGACCGATGACCTGGCAAAGATAGGTGGAGTCTATCGGATGTGGGCTGCGCACTATTTATCCTTATGGCATGCTGTCATAGGGGATTTGGGGACCTAATGTCCATCGGCAGCTCGGCAGATAAAACTGTATCATTATTATCATCATATAACGAAGTTGAATAGAGTTAGTCTAAGACCAGTTATTATTGGAAATACATAATAATATGTTAAGCCTTGTCCATGAAATAAAATAGACATTGTCGTTTTTAATGAGACCATACCTTTGCATGGATATTATTAGAAAGAAGAGCTCTTTGCCTTTCTTCTCGGACGCTGTGTTTGATATTTATATGAATTTCTCCATAATTATGGACTTTATAAACTTCTGAATTTTAGCAGTGTTCCTTCTTATTTTACCATTTTGGGTCATTTACTTTCCCAATGAGTTTTAACTAAATTACAATATCGATACTATAATAAACTGTGAATCTCATGTCTACAATTTTAATTATCTATTTCAAGTCTAACATTGTTGAAATCGATACGAAAAATCGCACTTTTTTTGGCATGAACTTTTGCATTAAGCATTATCTGAAGTTACTTTGATATTGACGACTTTTAAGCGAATCCTTTTGGATATTGGATTGTTAAACAAAAAACAGAAGAATCAATTTACGATCTCATGGTTGTTAGAACTACATGGGACTATTGTGTAATAGGGGAGACGGATTTTTACGATAGCTACTTTATTTCGTGGACAAGCTTTATAACATGATGGGAAGAGAAAACTGTTATCTATTGATCAGGTGGTGGTTAAGGTGGTCATTAGTGGTGTTTATTGAACATTTATATTGTATTTATTTTAATTATAACAAAGAATATGATCGAATTCCACTTTTATATTCACGCGACCTTGACGCCGATTTCACGCCGAAATCACGCCGCCGCCGCCGACTTTTTGGCAAACGCCGCCGCCGACCATTTTGACATCGGCGCACACGTCTAGCACGAGAGTTGGACAAACTTTCCTGTGTCCAAGTGAAACACAATTTTTTTACCACACTCAAGCGAGGAAACAAGAAAAAACTTAAGCAACACAAATTTGTAGGTTTTTATTAAAAAGTAATTAACAAATAAATACAAATTACAAATCAAGTAGGTAGGTGACATAATATTACGAACGATGTTGGTGCTAATAATAATAATTATAGTTTCCAGAATTTATGGTTCCTTCTGTATAGTAGCCAGCACCAACCTACCAATGTTGTTTTCAAATGTGATGTGCATGCCAAATCTATTTTTTTTTCAAAATTGTATTAAATCTCTATTCACACTTTTCGCACCTATTAAAATCATACGTTCCTATTTTTTTAGTCACATAATACGTTTATTAATGAAACAAATAATCACACTTATCTCCTGATTATATTTAATTACGAATTATCGATGGATTAACAACCGTATAATCCTTTTTATCGTCAGATAATGTGTGACGTTCGCGATACAATATCGAAGAATAATTAATATATGTTTAATTAACACTTCAGTAGTCAGTTGGACTTCGGTAGGACATCAAAATGAAACTCGCTATAGTTCTTCTGTGTGTTGTGGCTGCGGTCCAGGTGAGAATATTGTATAACTTGTATATATAAATATTATATAACTTATATTTACGAGGCCGTGTGGTGACACTGGTGACGGCAGTAAGAATACCTACCTACATTTGTTAGCACCCCAACTCTTCCGACGGATGTCGTAAGAGTCGACTAAGGGCTTGAATTGTCACTGACCTTTCTTTGAACATTGATGATGGGCAGCAGTTTCAACATAGTGTACAATACAAACTAAACGATCGCCAACCCGCTTGCCCAGCGTCGCGATTGTAGGTAGGTATCCTAATGCGTTCATATGCATAAGTAATAGGAGATGCCTATGTCCAAATTGTCCAGCAGAACTTAGACCGTAATAGGCTGGTGATGTGATTATGTTATCCACTTGAAAGATCCTCGTGGCTTATGATGGTCCCGTTTTACCATTATAATCCTACATCCTACGCATCACTTTTGCGCTTGCATTCTTGTCAACGGGTTTATGAATCTTAATTTATCGTCCCATGCGTCATATTCGCAATCGCATAGGTACTTGAAAGAAGGTGATAGAAAAGACTTACAATCCTGCAAAACGTAACGGTAAATATAATATTAATACTTATGCACGGGACTACCATACTGGATATCAAAGTACAGTCCACGGATACCTATCCGAATTTCAATATTATTTCGAAACTCGAACGTTGTGAGGGAAAATTTTCTAGCGAGCTGTTAAAACTGTCCAGCGGTTAAAAAATATGTACGGAAACTAGTAGGGACTTTTTAAGTAGAATTGGCCAGTCGTGGTACTTATTAGTATTTAAACACTCCGATTTTCGACCCCTCGGGCATCACAGATTCATAAACGATGTCAATGACGAAAATTTTATCATATGTATTGTAATTCAATCTCAAAACCTTTAAAGATACTAGTGATAAAATGTATTTGAGGAGATAAATGAGACCGCGAAATTAACCCGGTTAACTCATCTAAAATAACTTGAAGGACTCGACACATTTCCCTTCCTAAGTAGAAAACAAACGCAAATCCGACATCAAAGGCGCATTTTTAAAGTCAACTGCCTTTTCGTACCGTAACAAGCCCGCCTAACTACCCGACATCGCAATTCTCAATCTCAAAACCATTTGCGACGCAATCCTTGTCGGCCCGCGGCGAACTGTCAAATCAAGGAAAAAGCCGAAAATGGGGAACAGGAAGCCCGTATTGTGAAAAAGCGTATTCGCGGAAATCTTTTTGAAGCTGAGCTTTGCTTGGTTTAATGTTACTGTTTGGGTCCGGGTCTCTCTATTCAGATTATACCTACTTGCCTAGCGTAATGGAATATCCGTAGATGACTGGGAAAAACCGATATCGATTAATGATTAGTGTTAGGTGTTAGCATAAGCGCTGCTAAGATTATCGGTTGATTGAGTAGGTACCTAATTGATACGCGTTATCATTATCCGCGGGACTAAGCTATTTCCTGCAGCCTGTTTACAATTTCTGCCAAATTATTATTAGGTAAATACTTTGAGATTATTTTACGGAGCTCTAAAGGGGAACATCGTATATATTCACTTAAGTACTAACAATTTCTGTTCGAATTTAATATTCCCTTACCTACCAATTACCGTACATCTTTAGCCTATTTCAGTCCACTGCTGGACGTAGGCATCTCCTATTAACTATGCGTATAGACGCATTCGGAGGTAAATGCCCAAAATCGCCACACTTGGCAAGCGGATTGCGATCGCAGTAGTGCGTCCACTACGATGACGCTGCTGCCCATCATCAATCTTCTATCAAAGAATAGTCCACCCCAGTCCGCTGGTCCAGTATAGGTACTTCAATCCTTTAGTCGGCTCTCAGGACACTGTAACATCCTACATGGGCTATAAGCTTCATTACTGAAAATGTGAAAACTATGAAGCTCCAATAAAGCTGTGTAATAGGGAAATCTAAAGTTTAGGGAAAAGTATAAAATAAACAAGGTATAGAGAGGAAAAAGAAAATATTTATTAAATTAAAATTTCTTATTAGTTTTACAATTAAATCTAAGGACTCTACAAGCTCTGTATCTCATTTGGTCTGGTTAGGACTTCATGAGATACACCGTCATGATTGCTAGGGCCAAATACCTAAGTCAGGAAAACATGACGGTACAAAAACCTGACGCCAAAGGTTAACCTGCACACACACGAAAAAATAAAAATTAATATAATAAAATATTGATAATAGCATGATCATCTAGTGGTAAATTGGACAACATTATGATAAGTAATAACCCAAATCCTCTGAGGTATGAGAAATGTTACAAAGTCCATGTCCGAAATATATTCCAACAACCACAATATTATCCAAGCCATTTGAATATTCTACACAATCTTAATACTAAGCCGTTATTATAAACACTTACATATTAAGGGCAATGTCTGAACGATAGCCTCAGCGTGGACAGATTCTATATAAACCATATCGGGTATTTAGAGCTGCAAACCGATGCAAAACCCTCAGGTATGTCAGTACACTAAGAATATCCAAACGCTAGGAATAGATCCGAAGATACAAATTCCGAGACTAAGAATAAGAATGTGACAATATCCCTCTCAAGATGTTCATATGTATGTATATAATATATTTGTAGGTAGTATGTTTTACAATTATAATTAACGTGATATCACATTTGAATATGTATACTACTAAACCGCTTAAAACTAACTTATTAAATAGATGACGATTATGTTTTATACAGTGTTAATAAACCCATACATATCAAGGGCAATGTCTGGACGAGAGCCTCAGCGTGGACCGATTCTATATAAACCATATTGGGTATTTAGAGCTGCAAGCCGATGCAAAACCCTCAGGTATGTCAGTATACCAAGAATATCCAAACGCTAGGAATAGATCCGAAGATACAAATTCCGAGACTAAGAATAAGAATGTGACAATATCCCTCTCAAGATGTTCATATGTATATATATAATATATTTGTAGGTAGTATGTTTTACAATTATAATTAACGTGATATAATATTCTAGTATGTATGTCGTATGACTTAAAGATTCCCATAATGTTATGAGACAAGCTGTCTTATTCAGAATCCGCATTACCTATAACAGAACCCCATTCGACCACAGTACTGTGAATTGCACATCAATGCACAGTATTATTCAAGCTCCATGGTAGCAAGCCCAGCCCGAAGGCATGAGACAACTTAGTCAATAGTCTGTAATATTGTTAAGCTTCGCACTTGCAATCTCGCCCATATAGTATAAAAATTTGGTTGTAAATATATAATTGGGGTCTTTAACTACAAATGTTAGCAAACAAAGGTACAGATTTCTGATCGGATGCTAATTAGATGTCTTGTCCGAATAGATCCGGGCAAGCATTCTACTTCGCGGTGTAGAATGTGCGAATCACCCTTTTCAAGGATCTCGCACAAACCTCGAATAAAGACCGCAGTCCTACCATGAAACTCGTAGTCTCCTATCAAATTAGATGACATGTAAGAATACCCCCATAAACCGGGCATAATCACACCTTCAACAATCATCAGTAGCCTGAATCACATTATCAAAGGAATGTAATGCCCGACCCCATCGACGACTTTCTATTCAGGAACCGTATTACGCAAGAACGGACCAAGTATGACCATACTACTGAGAATTGCACATCAATGCTCAGTATTATTCAAGCTCCATGGTAGCAAGCCCAGCCCGAAGGCATGAGACAACCTAGTCAATAGTCTGTAAGATCGTTAAGCTTCACACTTTATAGTCTCGCCCATATGGTATAAAAGTTTGGTTATAAATATATAATTGGGGTCTTTAACTACAAATGTTAGCAAACAAAGATACAGATTTCTGATCGGATGCTAATTAGATGTCTTGTCCGAATAGATCCGGGCAAGCATTCTACTTCGCGAGTTAAAGTTGTGCGAATCACCCTTTTCAAGGATCTCGCGCGAACCTCAAATAAAGACCGCAGTTCTACCATGAAACTCGTGGTCGCCTAACAAACTAGTTGACTCATAAGAACACACTATAAACCGCCACGACCATACCTTCAACAATCAACAGTAACTGTACTGCATCACATTATCAAAGGAATGTATTGCGGATCCTATTAACTACAACGTTAGTGTTAAATACGGTCAATTCCAATGCAGAATAATCAATTTAGCATTTTAATAATTTCTGTGAATTTATGTGTACCGTTATCTGATGTAGATAGCTTTAATTGACAGTAGGGTAATATAGACTTAAACGTTTCAGAATAAGTTTCTTGAACCACAATCAATTTGTTGCCAATATTAAATCTGGATCACTTCATAAGAGTCTCAACTTCATAACGCACACGTTACGTTATACCGTTTGTAATCATCGTAATGAATCACGCATTCATAGTTTCTAATATACTATTGATGGACCAACGATTTATAATTAATTACTTGAATTACTGCGCGATTCATTAACAAAGAGTCGCATCCAAATAAGTCAAGTAATTGGAGGAACTGCTCACAGCCATTATTTATCACATTGAGCATAAAGATATTGAATAGCAGTGCATTGCCAATCAAGACGATGTAACCAGCAATAATTATGTATTATATTAGAATATCGTAGTTATGTCGTAGGTAGATGTTAAATCTAAAATACCCTTAATTCTAAATGAAACCGATATGCGCTTAAACGGACGATTATAATGTAGGTATAACTGTGGCGATGCAACACGTAGAGCTCACGTGAGCAGTAGCGCAAAGATGCAGTAGCTGTATATGGCGCCGTAATGTATAGAGTAGCTGAGCAGTGTCGACCCAACACGAAGCGCGTGTGTAGCGGTGTCGTGATGCCGTCTGTACATGGCGCCCTCTCTCTCGTACGCACGAAACACCGGAAAGTAGAAAATATCATGTTTATAACAGGTATTAATAAGAAGTTAATAATTTTGACCACGGATTATAATTGAAAGGAATAATAGGAAAATACTCAAAGAGCAATTCAAATACCAAAATCAAATCAAGCAATTATTGCCCATTAATGTTCTGTTTAATCGATGAATAATAAATTATAACTCTAAATAAAGAATCAATTAGACCATTAAATAGTGGGATTCAATTAAACCAGATCCTAGCTCGCTCTCTACAACATTAATAAAATATATTTAAATTTAGAAATAATTTTCAATGTGGCACAGAATTAATTAATTTGAAGGGTAGATAATCCTATCTATTAAATAAACCAGAAGCAACACACCAGTTCAACGGAGTCATCACAGATTATGATTGCACGAAAGAATAGAAAAATACTAAAAGAGTAATTCAAATACCAAGACTAATCAAGCAATTATTGTTCATGAAATTTTCTGTTTGATCGATGAATAATAAATTATAAATCTAAATAAAAAATCAATTAACTCATTAAATAGTGGGATTCAATTAAACCAGATCCTAGCCCGCTCTCCACAGCATTAATATAATATATTAAGTTTAGAAATATTTTTCAATATGGCACACAATTAAGTTGAAGGGTAGATAATTCTATCTATTAAATAAACCAGAAGCAACACACCAATTCGACGGAGTCATCACAGATTATGATTGAACGGAATAATAGAAAAATACTAAAAGAGTGATTGAAATACCAAAACTAATCAAGCAATTATTCTCCATGAAATGTTCTGTTTAATCGATGAATAATAAATTATAACTCCAAATAAAAATCAATTAACTCATTAAATTGTGGGATTCAATTAACCAGATCCTAGCCCGCTCTACACAACATTAATATAATATATTTAAGTTTAGAAATATTTTTCAATATGGCACACAATTAATTAATTTGAAGAGTAGATAATCCTAACTATTAAATAAACCAGAAGCAACACACCAGTTCAACGGAGTCCAGTCAAGACAAAATGGCAGACGCCTTTGAGCGTCACTTGCGACCGATGGAGTATTTGATGCTGATGTAATTGCAGATATCTCCACACCCTTGATCCCGTGGATGATATAATTATGCCTCTCGCCGATGGACATGGACCGGAAATGAGAAATATTTTATTTAATTACTTACCAACATTTGTACACTATAATATAATGGGGCTGTCATTTAATACGGAAAATAATTATCTTAACACCTTCTCTGCGGACAATTTGCTAGGCTCATACGTAACTAACCATACTTTGTAAGGGGTCGACAGACCCCCAACCGCAGTGAACGCGTTAGATATAACAGTCTACTAAAATAATGCCATAACTCAAGGATAATGTTAATGTTTATGGTGTTATAACTAAGTAGAATGAACTGAATTCAAACTAAAATTAAATAGTTTTATTTAATTTTATTTTGAAACTAATAAACTATAATAAGCTTTATCTAATAAACAATTATTAACGAATCCCAAGTATTTGTAAAACGCAGTTATAAAACAGTTTATTAAATTATTAACTTGGTAAGTATCATATTTTCACACCTCCGCTGCAGCAATTAGCTTAAATCGTAATTAACCATATTTTGTAGGAGGTCGAAGACCCCCTACCGCATTGAACGTGTTAACACGTGGCGTATCTATACAACCTACATGAATCATAATGCTGCGCGTTCCACTGGTTTACTACTGTCGACTAAAGAATACGGCAACCGAATAATTAATACAGAAATATTTAGATAGCCATATTACATTATTAAAATGTTACTCGATTATGTTCGTATTGCTGTTACGATGAACATTATAATAGCAAATTAGTTAAATCAACCGTATACACAACGACAACAAGCAATGATTTATTATTATGTTCCTGTCATAGATTGCAATTTAAGATTCAACTTGCATGAAAACCATCCAGACACGGGCCCTGTATCCAGATACCCTCACACAAGCTGGACCCCAACTACAAGCTAAAACTAATTCAATCCGTATTAATTGAATATTAAATAACTTACGTTCGCCCTTGTGTCGGTTTGCCGTAAACTTATAGTCATTACTAATCGACCAGTACGATTCGTTACCACTTAGTAATTCTATAAAGCATTGTCGAAAGTATATCGGAATAATAACTATTCAATATTTAAACTATGCATAAACACGATTTAAAACACAATTGAACACACATAATAGAAACTAGATATTCGGGCACGTTCATCTCCAAAGAACAACGTATCCATTTCATTTTCAACCGAATCTGAATCTACCCACTTTCTAACATATCGCTGGAATCCCGTATGATCCGATGCACCTATTATTCTACAAATCACAAAGCAATTCCTATAAATATAAAGTATGCCAGAGGCGACGTACCATATCCATGTGGTGCATCCTTTGTGCGCCCAAATGCCGGGTGGTACCGCATTTCTATCTTCGAATCACGCCCAGGAATGGTGTTACTCGCCCTATGCCTCCGCTGCCGTAAAGCCTGCCTGCTATATCTGTGAACAATTCTAAACACGATATGCCTTACGAACTAAACTCACTGACTTCCTTACGACTCGACGCTCTGCCGACGAAAAAGCCACGAATACCTCTTACACTCCCTTAAGTCAGATTCTCTCAACTCTCATTCTCAATCCCTCAATTGTTCGTTCATTCGACGTCTTTGAATCACCTCATACTGAACATCTTTTACCATTGGCTAACAATAAACTAGCTCGAATCTGATTGGTTGAAATTCTACCCGCTCTGTTTAATGCCATAGTATGCTGAATGAAAACACTGACGTACAATTGTAGGTCACGTGGTACGCGGCGACGTCATGATATTTTAAATCGAACGCCTACAAAAAGAATGAAAGCAAGAATTATCTTCACTTGATGTCGATACGTTACAATACCATCCCAATAAATAAGTCCCTCTCGTGTTTCAGACTTAACTTGTTCCCAATATGAAGTTTTTTGTGAAACTCAATATTTATTTTAACTAAATATTTTGATTTGAGTTTTCATTTTTTCCCAAGTCACACTACTTAATACTATATAAATTATAAATATTGGACGTCATATTCCAAAGAAAAATAGACCAAGCGCTCGGCCACTCGGTCTTTAGCAACCACCAAATAATTATTTCGGGTACATGCAATACCTTACAAGACTAGGCGGTACAGGCATCAGCCGCGAAAGCTGATGGGTTCGATTCCCACCGCGGACGTTGGTGATCATGGTCTATTTTTCTCTGGTTACATGACATCCAATATTTAAAATTTGTTTCCAATTTCTGCAAAACATTTCAGAGATTAAGTTGAATTTAAAAATGCGTAGATAGTAATAATATTTTATGTTCAGGAAGTATACGTACCTATACTAAAATTTTATTTTTGTTAGTATGCATAATTCCCTGTTATATGCAATTTAAGTTATGATGAACAATTTTTTTCTATTCGATATAAATATGTGTTTTATTGTCTAAGTTGGTTGTCGCCGTGTGGTGACGGCAGTAAGAATACATTTTTCACCTCTTCACTGACCATTCTTTAATAAAAGATTGATGATGGGCAGTAGCGTCATCGTAATGGACACATTCATGTGATCGCCAATCCGCTTGCCCAGCGTGGCGATTATGGGCATTTACTTCCTAATGCATCTATACGCATAGTTAATAGGAGAGGCCTACGTCCAGCAGTAGACTGAGATAAGCTGATGATGTGTATGTGTGCCTAGGTTTAGAAAAAACAGCAATTAAAAGAAAAAAAAAAAAATTATAAACGCCTTTTTCATATATAGTTCCCACAGCCTAGAGCTGGAGATTGGAGGTTATTTAATAGTCTATGTAGTTGCTATTCTGATAACTAGTCGTTTTGCTACCATACATTGTAGTCGTTTCACTATTTAGTCCTTTTAAGATCTAGTAATTTTGCTTTTAGGGCATTTTAAGATCTATACCTTCTGCGAAGTGGTCGTTTTGCGAACAAGTCATTTTGATAGTTAGCCGTTCTGATATTCAGACTTTATGCTTTGTGGTCGTTTTACTAGAAAGTCATTACGAGATACAGGCGTTTTGCAGATGTGGTCGTTTTGCGATCTAGTCTTTATGTGGTTCTGGCCGTTTTGAGAAACCAGTCGTTTTGATACCGACCCAAATTTTTTAAGGGTGGATGTACATACCAAATTTGCAAATTAAGCTAGTTATTCATTACAAACATTTTCAGAATGAAGACAAGAGACAAAATAAATAATCTACGCCGGTTCTATCTCTACGCCACTGCCTGAGAAGTATTTCCTTCCTTTGTATGATTGTATTGTTAGGAAGGTATCCCAAAATTGGGACCGGCAAGAAACTCAGCGGGACAACTCTTTTCAAAAAACATTTGTAGTACATCTTAAGATCATCATGCATTAAACCGAAACATACAATTTTGATTAATAAGGAAATTTAAAATAATTATGAAAAAATTTTTTTGCCAGTACTAAAAAGGGGGGTAATGGTCACCACCGCCAAATACATCAGCCTCACGGTTTATGTCTAGACTGTTCCTTTATCAGATGACCAACTGGATCCCAAGCTGGTGGTAGAGAAAAGCTTCTTGGGATCCAGTTGTTCATGAGTTGAGTTTCTTGCCGGTCCCAATTTTGGGATACCTTCCTAACAATACAATCATACAAAGGAAGGAAATACTTCTCAGGCAGTGGCGTAGGGATAGAACCGGCGTAGATTATTTATTTTTGTCTCTTGTCTTCATTCTGAAAATATTTGTAATGAATAACTAGCTTAATTTGCAAATTTTGTATGTACATCCACTCTTAAAATTTATTGTCTGTGGTTTAGTAATTTTTCTTTGGTGGGTAGTTTTGTACTTATCTTTCTTATTTTGATGGAGGTAGATCTATCAAATTTCCTCCATTGTCAGTCATCCGCAGACCACGAACCCTGTAAAGTGTTCGAAACGTCGGAATGAAGTTAAAATTAGTTAATATACGCGAGTTTATCCGTGTTCATAGTTTTATTTCATGAGTAATCCTCGCGGTAACCGAAGAAAATATTTTCTATTTAATAAATTGAAAATAACTTAAAAGAGTAGGTCATTTGGCACTACCCAAACGTGCCTTCACTTTTGAGTATTTCATATAAAATTTCATAGTGGTGATCGTTTTGACAGTTCGAAAAAAGATGCTGATTTGATCAGTCATCATGCCTATTAGCCAGAAACAGCTACAACGCATAAGACACTTTTCTCGTAGGTTACTAAGAAGCAAAATGAACCTCATACGTGACATCCAAAAACCCTTTGTCTGATTGAGTGATGATCCCGCCGCGGACGCATCTGCAACTTTGATTGCGCCCCTCTCTCGGGCCTTGTCGCGCCGTGTCAGGCACCGACAGATTAGTTGGTCGCCGACTAATATTCTTTTAGACGATTGCCGACGATTCCTCTGGGACAACATCTTGATTGAGAGGTTGGATGGAGTTTGTTTGGAAACTAGTTAGGTGAAAGTATACAAAACATTTGATGTCATCAGAGTACGGTACGTTATTATTGAGAACTGAAAAATGTGTTATACTGTATATATGTAAATAAATTTCAGATGTTTTATAATCTTAAATCTCAAAGTCAAGAAATGAGGGCACGCCTTAGTGAAAGAATAAAATAGTTGAAGAAAACACATTTATGTATTCAATACAAAACAGACCAAACAAGGAGAACCTATCAACTACTACTAACTGTAGTTACAAAATACCGAAGCATAACTACAAAACATATTTACCATTAAAAAACACAATGACGCACAAGACAATCAATTATTGAGGAGGTATATTTAAATGCAGGACCTGAATAGTACATCACTGTAGGTAAAACATTAGTATCGGTATACATACAGGATGTTAATAATTCCATAATAACGTTGCACCACAAAGTCAATATTGTTGATAATCACAAAATCAAACAAACACCTGTCCACAAAATATGCTCTGCAATATCCCTTAATAGTACTAATATAAATCCAACATATGGTGTCCAATCTCTAACAATGAGCCATCATACAATTCCACTATAATCATCCCCTTTCTAGTTCGAATGGACCTATATTTGGACCGTTCACCCTATTAATTTTCGAACCTCTTTAACAATAACATGGAAGGCAAATTCAACTCTATGTATAAGTGCATAACGCTGCAGTCCACTCGCTGCCATATTTTGATTAACAACATCTCTGCAAAGTAGTTGTGCCGCGTTTTAAGTTGTACTGGTAGTTTCTACTTTTATATCGACATCTCTTGACATAAGTATAAATTTGAACTCAAAATCATTGACCGTACGATTTACTTTTACTAAACGATCTCGACTAATCAAATTGTCATGCATTGTT